>JAHZMX010000456.1:0-21866 GCA_027743895.1 Seira musarum
TCTTTTCATGCAAACATGTTGCAATACCTTTTCATGTGCTGAATTCGTCGGTTTAAGTGCAAGGAGCTGTTTTCTTTGACAGCCTATGGAACTTGATAGACATTAAATCAGTATTCTAGGGACAACTCTTTCGCTGTTAACCCTTTTCAGCTTTCGCTGTTAGCTCTTTTCAGCTTCGTCGTTATCGCTGCTTAACAGCTTTATTGGTAAAGCATTATGTCCGTTGGTCCCCATGTAGGCTGTACTTTAGTTTACGGGCCACACTTTTGGATCATAAAAATTATACCATTCGATAGATCTCGGCGAGATGAATCGAATGATATCACACACAGGTGGCAGATATGAAGTTTGCCTGAGTTACGGCTGTTGAAAGTTTGCATTTAAAATACATTGTACGTGCGCAGTGTATATGAAAATCACTGTAAAACCAAGGCGTTGAATAAGGTTAAATCGGGTTAGGTTAGGTTAGGTTTGGTTAATTTTGGTTTGGTTAGGTCTGATTAATTTTGGTTAGGTTTGGTTAGGTTAATTTTGGTTTGGTTAGGTTTGGGTTCTTTATTGTTTTGGAAGCTCAGAATGTTGGATTAATGTGTTTTTTCAGGTATTTTTATCGTAAATTTGTTCGGCTCATAAATCTGGTAGACTTCATATCTGCCACCTGCGAGTGGTATCATTCGATTCGCCTTGTCGAGATCTATCAAAGGGTGTAATTTTTATGATCCAAAAGTGTGGCCCGTATACTAAAGAAATTCCCCCATGTACATATTTACCACTTCTATCCGTGCCATGTCACACTTTACGAATAGATTTTATTTTGAAAAAAGGGATAACTTCAAGCTGTAAACCCGTTTTCTGGATGATTACGTGCTTAATGAGACATTTTGTGGAAAACCCCGTAGTCGTCCCGATCGTTGAAGATCCCTCCAGCAGGAAAATTAACAATAGAGCTAGCTGTTATAACTGTTGCAGGGGCGAAGCTGAAGAGGGTTTAAAATAGTAGTAATGTAATAGCGTTTGAATTTTTGTATTGTAAGTTCGTTAATATCTCGCAGAAGATAGTTCTTTGGTTTTGTCACCTACATGCTGCTTTGGCTGCTTCTGAATGTCGTCTGCATAAATGAATTGTGAAGACCTTTCCACTGAGGTATCGCAAGTTTCACCCCTCGAAAGTCGTCTGTTGCCCTTTACGGTTAAAAATATTAAACCACAATCTTACGAAAAGGCTCAATTTTTCAGTGTTTTCGAAACAGCTATTATCACACTGCATTTGTTCCATTGAAGAAAAATCAACCTTTGATCCTGCTGTTAATGGTTTACCGATTGTTCGGTACGCAATAAATCAATTAAAATGAATGTTTTAAATTTGAATCAATCGTCAATGTCTTTAAGAGTTATCAAGTAGACAGGAGAGACACACGGACAATTCAAGGTCAGTACTATGCTGATAAGTTAGCTACACAGTAGAAAGACGATATGGAAGGATGAATTTACAAACTGACGCGACGGTGTCTCTACTCGACATCACCTAAATTAACCAATATCACTATCACTAACTTCATCGGTTTTGTTTCTTTTTTTTTCTTTGTGCAATACGACGATGATTCTATAATATGCGGCGACATATTGCATATTGTACGATGCGGGTATCTTTGTCATTAGTCATGAGGTTATGCATGTACGACAAAAGCAGCATTACATTTCATGCTATTTAGGTTATCATGGTGTAGTGTAATGTGTCGAAAATATAAATTGGTCTTGCCGACGACGATGATGATGATGCTGAGCTTAATATCGATGAATTGGATAGAAGGACAAACTTACAAAAGCAAGCAATATATCATGTCCCTCTTTCCAGCATCTTCATTTTTCCATCAACATAAAATGCGAAACAATAATGTTGGAAAGAGACATAAAAAAACTGGCAAGCCACCAATTCACATGTTTGTTTCCATTATTAATTGAGCACACGCTCGTACAATTCCAAAGGGAAAGTAAGTGTCAAAAGAAAACAACTTTTATGAAACTTTTTGTAGCTTCATAGTTCGCAGAGAGAAGTGCTGGGAGTAAAAGACAAAACAAACACGATAAAACTTTTAACTTTCCCTTTATGCCCCACATCACGACGGCGATCATAGGGAATTGAGTCGGTTTTATGATCCCAAACTGTGCATCTCCTTTTCTCCATGTCTTATGTCATTAAAACGTTTTTAGAACCAGCACAGCGGTGCGGCAGGACCTAATACTGAGGTGTATCATGGAATCATGGAACCAGAGTAAATACAGCATACACGTGAGACATGGCTTAATATTAATACTTGTCGCATTCTATTTTATTTGTAGTTCTCAAACTGGGCTTTCACTTTTCTTCTTCGCCTCAAATCCAATTTCATCAAAAAATTCTGCTTGAAAGATTTCATACTTCAAATGAATAAATGAACATCCTCATCATCATCCTCCCGACAAGTACTTCTAGACAACTAAATGCAATAATATTTAACTCCTGATTTAAAAACAACACCCCTTCCCCGCAGCCATTTGAAGTAAATGTCAATTCTTTCGTTTTCACACATTTCCTACATGGGCTTTAATACATCTAATCGTAAGATACAAATTGAAAAAGAGCTGTAATGGGATTTTTCTGTGACATCGTGTACTAAAATATTTGCCGTCATTTCTAATGTCAATTAAGTTATTAAATTTACGACTTCCATAAATACTGCTCACTAAGTTTTGCAGCGTGTGAATTCAAAACAAATTATTTCTGTCTTCGATACAAACTTTTAGCTCAAAGTGCAGTGGAAAGACTGAGGAAGCCATTAAGATTAAGACATTTTCCTCTTCTCATCCCTGCTGCTAGATCATTTACGGTTTAAAAGACTCCTATATTGCATGAATCGAAAGGAGATTAAGTCGTTTTTCTTGCAAGACTTTCAGAAAATCCTGTCCGTCAATCGCCACTATTGCGACAAACTTTTTTTTCCCTTCAAGTTACTCCATTTTAGCATTCACTCGTTTTTCTTCCGTATATAAAAGTAAGAGACATATTACGGCCTTCGTTTCATAAGCCAAGCCAACCACTGGTTTCTCTTGAAGACCAACTTGCAGGATTTTTACTGTATTTGCTCTCTGTTGCGCATAAAAATGTTTTCTCATCTACAAGTGCTTTTTCCACAGAGCAGAACGACACTGAGCTGACTGAATGAATAGACGACGAAACTGTATCCCTCAGCCAGCAAGTGCACAATATTCTATTTATTCAATATGAAGAAAAAATGCTTCTAAAAATCGTATAAAGTGTTTTACTATTTCTTTCACATCCCCCACCGCTGTGCAAACTAAAATAACGCAAGAATAGAGAACCAAAATACAAAAAAAAATACAAGGCATTTATAATGGAGAGAAAGGGTTTTTTTGGTGTCCTACTTTTTGAGAACGTTTATCGATTCAGTTTGTGATATGCTTTATGCCTAAAAAAGAACCTTCCACTAGGGATACTGTAATAATAATACCTTTTCCAATACATTCTTACCTAGGGGTGATCCAACAACCAAAAAATACTGGAAAACAATGTTTTTTTATTATATATAGTATAATGCTTCTACTAGGTACCAATGCACCCATTCATTTCTAGTCGACTCATTGTATATAATTGTAACGCTCGTTTTTTATGCAAAAAGAGAAATACATTTTTTGTTTCCCTTCAACATAATTCAGTTTCAAATGTATGCATGAAGAAGTATCATGGAAGAAGCTTATAGAGTAGATTCATTTACTTTTCTGTGTCACTTTTTCCTTTCTTTCCATTAGATCTTATGATGGCGACGACATGGGCTGGGCTGGAATAGCCCACAGCTCCATTAATAACTCTCTACTTATCCCATGCAAAAAGTAAAACACTATAAACCCTTATATTCATTTCACAAATCATATTACTATTCCATCCGCAACTCAAGTGCTTGTTCACTCAAATAAGGTAAACTGGAAAAACATTTCAAAACTGCTAAATATCTAAGGATAAATCGTAGCAAAAACAAGGGTCTATTGCTTATTACATCTCTAAATCAATATTTTGTTGCTGATATGATTAAACAAAAAATACGAATACGAATGTCCTACGCCTCCCTCTCCTATTCCATATATTCGATTTTCATGCACATGTATATATGTACTTATTTACTAAATTGCAATATGTACACTGCCAATGTTTTTTATGTGCAGCTAAGGTAGTTCAGTAGCACACATATAAATGTTTTTGGTATGTGTGCGTACCGATGGATACATTATCGAATAATACGAAGTTTCCTCGTAATTGCATCATATCATAAGTTTGAATATAGATTTGCGGATTGTGCCGTTTATTTTATTTTGTCCATTTACCACATTCAATTGCCAGGAAAAGGTACACTATCATTTATTGAGTATGGAAACGAATAACCTATTTCCAACTTTCCAGTGAAAAAAAGGTTCCAGTAACGATTCCTTTGCAGAAAGAACCAAGATTGACTCTATTTGCAATAGATGCGAATCCAAAGAGAAACTAGCTCTAGCTATATGGATCTCTGCATTTTCTTTTTTGCACTTAAGAATCTAATTCAGTTTCGTCTTTCTTTCACGCCAGCCAGACAAGCTAAGCCAGGCCAGAGTTGAATGCATGCATGCGTGATGATGATGGTGCATGTATGTCATTCCAGCAAAAAAATGAAAAGGCCTATTTCTCCCTTTCACTGAAAAAGCATCCGAGAAATCATGTCGCTGAGTTAGCATTGGAGTCATGTCGAGAAAGTAAAGCTTACTTGGGAGAAGGAGAAGCCCATAGTGAATTGTAAAGCTCCATATATCGGATCTGTGTTGCGAACCCTACAATATTCCAATTCCTACTTATTCCATTCCTTACACTGCACTGTTTGTTCTTGTTCCCTTTTTAGTTTCAGTATGTATATCCTTTTCATGTGATAAAAAATATCTTCAGTGTAGGAAAAAGCAAGCAGGGTTGGTTGATGATAGTAAAAAGCGAGAGCGGAACGCTAATGTGAAGGGAGAAATGTTTGTACTTACAAGGGAAAATTCCAATATGGCTCAATTTCCTGGCCAGACACATGGACAACGGGTTTTCAGTATCTACCAGTAATATGCAATACCATATAGCAGCGCTGCACTGCGTAGAAGATTTTTGTGGATGTAGCACACAAAAACGTTGTTTTTCATTTCCTTACAGGGTATTGCATGGTCCAAAACCATGATTTAGTTAACTCAAATGGAAGTGAAAATGGGAAGAACGGGAAAATGATTCTTCCTTCACTTGTACTTAAAGAGTATATATGCTTTGGATGGGGAAAGCATGGCATGCATACAACGACATTGGATGAGAAGAGAAAGACGTACTGGCTGGACTGGAATTTGAGATGATGATATGAAAGCATTGGAAAGGAGAAAAAAGAGCGAAGTTTGTTCACATTTTGCAGAGAAGAGCACGCAACTGTTCTCTGTTGGAGCTGGAGCGTTTCTCGTCGTCCTGGTTTGGTTGCTGCTGCTGTTGTTGTAGTCGAAACCGTGATTATAAATGGTGATAAGGGGAGAGGAGCACAAACGTTAGCGTTCATTTACGAGTTTCGTGGGATGTGTTCTGGCCTGTTGTAGCAAAGAAATGAATGCGGATCTATAGTTTTGCTTGGTAAAACAAAATGAAGAAAAAAAATCTTCCAATTCCAACCCTTTTGGCTTTCAGTTTCTTGGTTGCTTCTATTTTTTCGCACACACACACATACACACTCAACAAAATTTACTCAGCACACAGCACTGAGATATAGTCCAAAAGGTGAGGTTTAAATAGTAGTGGCATTCTTGGAGCGATAGGCAGAAGGAGTACGAACTTTGGGCAATTCACAGCGATCCGTACTATCGCATCGTGACGTCCTCACCCTCTTTTTCTATCTCTATCTTCTACTATCTTGTTGGATTTCTTTTCATTTATTCTTTTTCAGTGAAAAGGTTTTCCCCTTACATAGACTTTCAATCTTGCTTTAAAGAATTTGTTCTCGTGGAATTATTGACAAAAAAAGCAACACAAGTGTCTCTGCATACAAGCAATCCTTTTTATTTAGGAGATGAAAAATCCCTTTTGAGAAATTTACTTTTTTCTCTCTTCTTTTCTTGCTGTATATGGACATCTAGGTTTCTTCAAAGAGGGGATTTGTCAAAGTGAGTCCAACCCCCACCCCTCCAATTCCTTGAAGTCAATTTCTTTTGATTTGCTAAATCAAATCTAAATTACGAATTATTTGTGTTTTTTATCTAACGGATAGAAGTTTCTATTTCCACTTGGTTCTGGAAAAAATGGGCAAGCATCCAATTAGAGAAAAAGCACTGTACAATCATATGACGACCACCGCGGATTCTTTGCTCTTCTGGATTCTTCTCTCACTCAGGAGCACGTAAGTTTACCTTTTCAATTTTGAAACTCAATTTGCATAATATGTGATTCTAGCTAGAAATTCATGTGCTATCAGCAGAACAAATACGAAAGTGCACGATTCATTATTCATCATCACACAACATACAATAAGCTTCTTTCTATACAGGCAAGACAAGGCCATTCATATGACCGAGGTCGGGTTTCTCGGTCTCCAGGCTGTTAATATGCTTTTATATGGGCATGTACTTACTTATATAAGATGAATTTCTGTTTCATTCTCAAAAATTAGGTACTCTTAATTCGTTTTCCTATTGGATGAAAGAACGGATAAGCTTTTCTTTAATTAGTCCGAAGAGGCTAGTAGTAGAAAACTGCGGGGAAGTCGTTCGTGCACAATTTGATTGAGAGATTCAAAGATTTCAAAAACAATGTCAGTAGAAGTGGAATGATTTCAGTCTGATTGTATGTTTCGCGGTGTCTCGTATTTATTGTTTAGGAAGTGGTTTTATGGATACAGGATACAATTATGAATGGACGTTTAAAACGTAAACAATTTGAAAATCAACTCAAAACTGCACATCATGCTAGGGGTCTGAGTCTTCATTTCCATGTAGTTTTGACAGGCATCGCATTGCATGCCAAATTAGGGAATTTCTATGTCTATATAATTATATCTGCTTCTTTTCGATTGAAATATGTACCTGGCTCTACCCAATAATCCCCCTTGCAAAAATCCCTCCACAAATAATCCCTCTCCAAGTACCACCTGCCAATAATCCCTTCCACCATTAATTTCCCCACCAATAATCCTTACTCCTAAAAAAGTTTGAAGACAAAATGTGTATGTATGTATTCTAGATAGAGTCATTCACAGTCAAATATATGCATGTTTTTTATATAAATTATCGTGTTTTAAACGAATATGCAAGCTTCTGATAGATTAGCACCAAAAATGTGCTAAAAACTTTTGTTTTTGTTGAACAAAAAATTTGTTGAAAAACTTTTATTAGGACTGATTACAGTAAGTTTATTTTAAATCCCAAATATGTACATTTAAAGTATAAATAATTGAAACAGTATAAATTAGTAACCAGATTGGTAGGGGGAATGATTTGAGGGGGTAATTGAGGGATTATTGGATGATACGAGAACACAGTAATTGCCATCACGAATGCCTCCTGCATTTTTATTTAGCAATGTTTTGCAGTTCCACGCATTTTTTACGTAATTTCACTAATTACCCTAGTGTTAATAAATGGGACCATCCGATCAGCATATCTTGTATCTTAACGGTCGAACCCAAGTGAAAATCAAAAGTGGACAGTACTTTGGGGTGGCCAATTTACTAGAAAATTCTTGAAATTCATTGAGAAGTAAAGTTTTTCTAATCAGCATTAATATATAATATGAATAATGCATTGTCAGCTGCTAAGAGGCTTTGAATAAGTTACATAATTACAAGCTAATAAGCTATACATCTTCTGACATGAAAAAAGGTTCTAGGGATTGGCCGACTTCTGTGGAAGCAAAAGTCGGTGCCGTACGCAAGAAAAGTGAGTTCCAAATTTAAGACCAATCGGTACGGCATGACTTTCGAATTTCGAGAGCTATCGTCTACATAAACAGGCAAGTTGAAATGAATCGTTTTGGCTCCAGTTGAATTCTTCCATGAAGTCGCATTAATTCATGTAAGTCATAGTATGCTAGAAATGGGAGTGTCAAATCAACTTTTTACAATAAATTCAAATTGCATTCTGTTCTCTTTCTCATGGCGTAAAAACAAATGTGAATTCCCCCAAAAAATTATTACATCACTATAATCATAACATGGGAACAGGAACTTGTGCTGAGCGCTTCAACAAACTTAAAGTAAAAGACGGATATAATATGAACTATGAACATCTTCATTTAACTTTTCGATAGGATGTGGCACCATATCAGCCAACGCAAAACCACACCATTTGCGTGTGTCCGCCTGCACACTGTGCACACGTTACACACGTTGCAGAAAATAGTATGGAAGACAGAGACAAAAGTTCTGGTGGAAATCTGAGGTTGTATTCCTTCCGTTCCTCGCAGAGGAAAAGCCACACTGCCAAATTTAATATATTGCCTTTGCCAGTCGAGGCAAGTGTAATGTAATAATGTAATGCAACGCAACTCATCATAAAAGAAAGAGTGTGTAGAGAAGTAAACCAAGCAATTTTTTGTATTATTATTTAGGGGCAAATAAAACCACTCATCATCATCGTTTTCACAGTGTTCATCTATTATTGCTCAAAATGGTTGATTTTTCCAGAGCACCAGTGCATTCAGTTTCAGTCATCGTCATACCTCAGTTTTCATTTGTCAGCGTCACTAATTCGGTGGTTGTTCGACCGCAATTTAATTACTTGTGCATACTTGCTTTCCTAGCGTTTACTATATAGTACCTATAGCAAATTCCCAAAACTGATTCAACGACTCTGTAAGTTAGAGAGGCTCTATTCTTTCCAAAAAGAGTACACATGAGAGAAAACACATTAAACGTAACATAATTTGCTAGTTTGTCGTCGTCAGGCCTGTTCGTATCAGTCATTTTTTCACTCTGGACACGCAAAATTATTGTGCCGACTTTTTTTATATTTAATCGCAATATTTTTTGTCAATTGATGTAGGAAATGACAGACATTTCAATTTCCACCTTGCAATTACTCAATTAAGGTTTTTTTTGAAACATTTGTGTGGTGCTGCTTCTGAGTACCGCAAGTGACACGAGAAAAAAATAGGAAACGTACACATACAAAAACATACTACAATAACCTTAACTCGTGGCACATGAAATTGCAAACATCAATTAGTCAGCCGACACTTGTTAGGTCTGGATCTGGAACGAAATCTTTTCATTTTTGTTAATCACCATTATTTCAAAGTAACAGCCAAATCATTTGATTGGACGGAATCGAGGATGTGGTAATTTGGAATAAAACTGCGAAAACCTATTGGTACGTTTTACTTATTTCATGACATTTACATGGTCTCATAAAAAGTAGTTCCTAGCTATTTTGCATTCACTCATGCTTAATATTGTCGCATTTCTAACAATAAGTACAAAGAGCCGAATGAATGAGCTATCACTCGCACAAGTTAAATCTTGCGCTGAAAACAAGTTGTATATTGTGACTTGAAAAAATTTCAACCTTTGACCCCGCCGTTAATAGTTGAATTCTGAAAAGTTATAGGCTTCCCCTTGAGGTCAATTAGTGACCTCTTTTAAAAGTTCGGACGGACAGATGGACTCATCAAAACCTAATACTCCGCTGATAGATCAACTTTGTAACAAAGTACAACATTTGCTTAAAATGTTTGTCTTCAATCGATCAATTTTATACTCTCTGTGCCTCCGACACCTACTTACGTGTATTCTCTCTGCTTCAGTCATTCTCATTTGTGTTACACAATACCCCCAAAACCAAAAAATATGACGAGGCGACAATGTGGTGATCACGATCTCTATGATAATTCATCATATTCCTAACTGCTTCAAGAGAACATTCTGAGCAGACTAGCATGGCTACATGTTTATATGCGTGTAAAAATAAAAAGTACCAAGAATGTTATTTCATTCTTACTTTAGATATTCCATTCGACAGATTGTACGCGTCATTTGTACTAAAAATTGTAGAAGTTTTTCAATAATATGGAGCTGATCGTATTGATTAGCTGTATTGATTTTACCAAGACCGAATGTCCGTGTCCACGATAACTTTCGAAAAAAGTCACCGATTGGCTTCAAATTTGGAACGAAGGTTCCTGGCGTACTGAGGACGACGCGTATAATGCCGACATAAGGCTGCTACATTATAAATTTGAAATATTTTCAGTTTCAAACGCAATTAAAACAATTTCGCATGTGCAAACGTTGTTGTGACGTCCATGTGAAGTACGCATGAGTGCAAGATATCGATGCGATGAACTTTAATCTTATGACAACGACAACTCATGGGATATGAGAAATATATCGATATCAGTGAGACATTAAAACAGAATGCTGAAGACAACATTTAACCCTTGACTCAGCTACATCGCCATCGCTGCTTAAACAATTTTATTGTAATGTTGTAGTGTTTTTAATGAATGATGGTAGTTTGGTGGTAGAGAATAACTAATTATTCTAGTGCAAAAAAGACCTTGACACTCTGGCAAAGACACATGAAAAAATGAGCCTGACAGTCAGGATCTCATCGCATAGCCACAACAAATCAATTAACTTCATTATACCATCCATTAATACAAAATTATGTATATTGTATATTATATTAGCAATCATGTGTATTCTGATCGGAGATGAACCCTTTTACCATAATTAAAACAATTCTAATCCCGTCTCAGCCATTCTCGTTCATATTTAGCACAGGAGTAGCAAGGAACGATAGCTCAACGTTTTTCTTTTGACTGAAATGCAATGAAAATGAGTTTGGTAGTAGCGTGCAGAGAAACATCTATTTTTCACCTGTAACAAAGCTGTACACGTTAAGTAAGTAGATGAAACATTTTGACTAACCAGATGTAATGACTAATGACAACTCACACCTACTCTTCATCATACTTTCTCTTCATTTGTTCTGGTTCAAGGCCAAAGGATTGTGCACTGTCATTGTTCCACATTGTTTTTTTTACATTTTTTTATCCTCGAGACAAGAGTTGTAGTAGCTGCATTGGTGGCATTCGAGAAACTTTATTCTTGCTTAAAACCTTTAAAAAGTTATTTCAATGAAAGCTACTTGTTGTTAGAAAGGAAAGAAAACTTTAGTGTACTTAATTTATGCATTTCATCGTATTCTCATTTCTATAAAAAGTACTTAAGACAATCGAGGTAAACTTTTGTAAAAAGAGTGCAAGTGCTACTTTCTGTAGAAATCTAACAAGGTAAGTGTATGCGTACAAGCATGCATGGAAAGCGCTCTGACAAGAGAAAGGAAATGCCTTCAGGGTCGTCGTCATTATCATCACTCATAATATTATGATGGAAAATTTAAAAAAAATAGATGGATTAAATTCAGATCTATATTTTTCTGTGCATTGTACGCGTTGATTTTGATTGTCTGCCTGATTTTGGCTCGAATGTCAAGTGCAGATAGTGAAGTGTAGTGCTCTTTAAAGAATTTCGATTCTTATTCCACTTTCTATCTCTTGGATAAAACTTCTTTCGTGAAAAAGGAAAGCATCATTACAATTTCTTCACTCACAGTCTCACCCGTTCACACAGGATCGACGTACGTACTTAGAGGTTATGTAAGTACACTTCTCCTCTTTCCTGCGTGTCTCGTGTCTCCTATAGTACTTTCCTACAGAGACTGACTTGCGTTAAAAAGTTTTTATGCCACCGCAGCATTACACCAAAAAGATTATATTTACGGAAAACTAGAATTACCACCCCTCTTCATGAGTAATTGTCATTGTAAAACCAACCGTGTCGTTTCTCTGTATTTCACTTTAGACTAATACTTGCATCTAACAAATTCATTGGATGATGACGACAATGAAAATGATGGACATGACATTACTCGGTATGAGTAGGCAGTATAGATAGCACCAACTCAGGATACTCTGGACATTTTTATACCATTATGCATTATTCGAGGAGAGCCTGTCTAGTTTTTGTGTACATTTCATTCTCACAAAAAAAATCCGACAAGTAAGTCTTTCCTTTCTCCTCCGACCTACTCATTATACGGTTAAACGACGATGGAATAATAAGGATTGTTGAAAGCGTAAATGAGGACTGGCAAACCAGGTCAGGCGAAGTAAGTCGATTTTAGAAGTGTTACTGAGGGAGAAAAATCCCGGAGGTGGTAATACTTATATCACAGTTACATATGTACAGCGAGCATCAAATAGAGTAATGGGTGCGGATCGTGGGCGTTTGTTAGTACATAGTAGTAACACTACAAATATGTAATATGTATACATTTCGTTATGGTATAAGTAAAATAAATAAATGACGTTTTAAAAATACTGCATGTAACTCAGCTCGTTTGTTTCAAAGTCCAGGAAAGCGATTGTTTTCGCATTTATTGTCACATTTACTCTGCTTGCGGGCAACTACAGCTGTACGAAAAAAGTTCAGGAAATAAAAGAACTTTATGATGATGAGATGAGATTTTCTCCGAGACGAGTAGACAAGTGGGGAAGTTTTTACTTACCCAGAACAGGAACTACAAAATTGTCGTGAGCAATGTCAATGTTCTTTGGTGTAGTGCTTCGCTAGCAAAACATTGAGCAGAGATATAAATATCACGTGCAAACTGTTGGTGGACATGGAAACTTAGATTGATATCAACATAGATATTTTTTCCCTCATAAGGTACGTGTATTAAAGAAAAAATTGACGCATTATTTCTGCCTGAAAAAAGTAAAAGAATAGACGGTGGAACATACAAAACTGCTTCAGTGCATTTTGGAAAATAGTGACTTGACTGGCACAAAAAAAACCTTTACACTTTGTTCTTTTACTTTCTACTTTCTCTGCTCACCTGCCTTGATTGTCATGCACATAGTAAGTGTTTTGCGGAGAACGTCTCAGATGTCACATAGGTTTTGTTGTTGACGATACTTTTTCCCCTCCTCGTGAAAAAGGCTATCTCATAATAGTAGAGGCCTTGAACATTCATAGCTTTTTATTGTGAGAATGAAGTTGAGGTACAGAGAATACGTAGGTGAAGGTGCGTTATAAGTACGTCGTAGTTGTTTATTATGAGTCTCTGTCTGTCACTAACGAGCTCAGTTGAGAGTATATTGCAATGTATCTTGGCTTTCGTTCCTCTTCTCTGTCAAAAGTTAATTTACAGAGTGAAATATTAAGAGGAAATGGAAAAGGGAATTCCTAAGATATTTTTCTCCAATCATCTATGCTTCTTTTTTTGGCAGGTATAGAAAGGAAAATAATGTTATAGGCCTATTCTTCTAAAGAAAAATGCTTGGAAGTGACTCATCGCTTTGAAAAAGAAGTGCTCTGACATGCCAATGTCATTTTTTACAAGTTAGCCGTTCGTATTGATCTTGGATAGATGATGGTGAAAAGGGGGAAAAGAAAACTGGAAATACCACGATCCTCCTTTCCCTAGTGAATTGAAAAGACTTCCTTATTTCAAGATTCATACAGAGGAACAGAATGCGGCAAGCGTTTTTTGGTTTGGGGTGATACGAACACGATCACTAAAGAAATTGATAAGTTTCTTTCTGTATTTGAGAATAAATGATGACTGTGCTGTGATGCGTGCCTTGGGTGAGACTAGTCAAATCAAGCTTTAGACGCACGTTAGAGCAAGAGGGATTAAAATTGATATGAACAAAACACTTTCCGCGCTTTTGAATAACTTAATGGAAATCAGCGGATTTTTAATGCTTTCAGAAAACGGAATATGAATACAATTTGACATTTTTCATTTTTTTCAGTGCCGTGAACCATTAAAAATGTTCAAGAGACAGATTCCAAATGAGTGAAAAGTCGCTTTGTCCACGATTGGCTGACTACCTCGTCATTGTCGGCTCCAGAACTCCAAATCATCAAACGTCTATTCAACCACCTGAACTTCTCCGTCGGTATCCAACCGAGGATCACAAGGTAAGTCAGTTAGTACTTACAATCCGTCGTTGTAAATCTTCTCTTCAATCCAGGACGTCATTATGAGTCTGTAAATCTGGTATCAACCCCCTTCTCCCCGATCTGCCATATAAATATAAGAAATTCATCCACAATGCATCACCCTTGCTTGCGTTAAGCTATGACCGCGGATGGAATGTATGTACTACATATGATTACATAAATTGAATGGCTCTTTTATCATCTTTCATTTCCGTTATTACTTTTATTACCCGTCTTCCACCTTCCTTCAGCTTACTTTTCATCTTCAATGTTTCGCTTGTTACAAAGGGAAATCCATTTATCCAATTTACTCTAGAGAGTGAGATACAAGGTGACTCTTTCGCTCTACTTTTACTTCTATCCAAATATGGTTCTCATCATCACCTTTTACCTTCAACAAAGAATTTCCGTCCCGTTGAAGATACATGTTGTCTCTGCAGCCATTGTCGTATTTATCATCCGCATACCTCTGGAGGAAATTTGATTTTTATTGTAAACATCCGTTACCCTTTTCATTTCTTTCATCTTTCCATCCGAATACTTGCTCATTTCTCTGATGTTTAACTAAATGATACAAGGTTTTACATTATACATGCCATTATGGGATAAAAACTACTTATTTCTAATGCCTTGAAAGGTTTTCAACCTTGTGAAGTGGAGTACTTAAAACATGAAATTTTCTCGTTCATAGGTATGGAAGGAATGAATCTCGGCATTTTTCTTCCTTGTTTGTAGTTGATATGTTAATTCCTCTTAAATTATATGTGTATATAACACATGAACCGCGCACTATATACGAGCCTTGCTTATTATACTGTTCCCCTCTTTAAATGAAATCTCAGGGATAAGTCATCTCATCACGCTCACTTCAAATTTTTGCTAGCAAAATGTGATGTACCTATAACTGTACCATTTCAACTCTAGACTCCTGGAGTAAATTTATGATGATGCCGTTTGTTGAGACAAGCCATTCATTCCCACACTCATTCATACTTCATACATGTACCAAGTTTTGTAATGATCATGCAAAAAAGCGAATTTCGTCTAATTTTAAATTACCTGTACGTATACTCTTATTTTCACAATGCCGCAAAAAATCCTTGTTTGCTTTTCTACGCTTTCGAAATCTCTTTTTAAGAAGGGCTGTGGCTTCACTGCTGCAGTACTTATTCCCTGCTGTAAAATTTACTTTTCTCGTTTGAAGAACACTCTTGTCTTTCCTGACTACCATAGTAAAGTCAAAATCTACACAAAAATAAACGTCTAAAGATGACGATCCTTACCCATTTTGTGCATCCAAACTTCATGAGTTCATCTTCATCCATTAGTTGCGCTGTTTTCTGCGGTAATAACATAAAAGCGAGCGAGAGTGAGTCGTACATGAAGTCTGGGAAGCATATAAGTATGTACGAAAACGAAAACTACTCAAAAGTTAATTTATTTCATAAAGATTATTAAAAAAAGCCCTCATCCAACGTTAATTTGCTTAATCTTCTTACATTTTGGTATGAGGATATGAGAACTGAGGCTTTTTTCTTGTGACACTTTTTCATTTCACAATCTCACAGTTCCAACGTCAACCGATTTTAATTTTCCAAGTGTCTTTGTTATACCTGGTATATTCAAAGAGATGGTAAAATTTGTCATTTTCACGGCAGTGCTAGTAGGTTTAAACTTCATTCACTTCTTCAGCAAATTGCATGACTTTCTTCTTAGTCAAGACATATATAAGTAAGCGGCGCTCAATTCGTTTAGTATTCCGTCTCCGTTCTCGTTGATTTTCCTTTTCTATTAAAAAAATCATTTTCTTTTCTCATTAATATGAAGCGACATGTTTTTAAAAGGGAGTGTACTAATTCGTTTTTTGCTGCCCTTTTTTTGTTCTCATTGTTTATGAGATGTTGGTAGTTCGTGGTACATCAGCGGCTTTACTGCAAAGCAAACTCGTTTACCAATATTGTGAAAGTTTATTAAAAGCCGTAATCAGTTTGTTTGTTGATGCAGAAGAAATCTTCAGATGTCCAAATTTCACTTGACACGCTGTGCCGGAGGTAAGGAGAAATGAACAGTGCAGTGAGAACTCCTACCAGTGAAGAAAATGATTAAATTTTTTTTCCAGAAATTTCAGAAGATTGAACAAGATCTTGCCTCAAAATTATGTACTTATGTTCTGTGCGTTTGGGGGGATTTAGTTGTCTCACTATACCCCGTCCACCGAGAAGGTGGAAGGAATAAGTATAACAACGGCAATTTGGAACTGTAGCTGACCTTCAAATGGAATTATGATTCTAAAGAGCTTAAGTCATGCCAACACGGCTGTTTATTCCCGCTCTTTCTCTACAAAACGTGATTGAGTTATGGAGTGTAATTACCACTGAAAGAGCTCGCTTGTTCTTCAGCCTCTCTGATTCTCATGTTGTTGAAAACTTTCAAAGAGCATTTCATTTTCAAATCGGATTTTAATCAATTATGCTATTTCATAGTTTGTTTCCGTCATTTCTGGGAGATTTGCGTTTACGAAACAGACACAATGTACATATGAATGTCGAATGTACATAAAGATATACATACTTCACGTGTAGACAGCTCTTTAGTGCGAATAGTTATAGCTTCACTCTCGTCCCTGGACTTTTATTCCCTATAGTTGTTTCCTCTTAGTTTTCGAGATATCTCGCTCCGAAAAATACACTAGCTCATAACTCACCTCACTTTATCTCATCAATGTGTACATTAAGAGGAACACCACTACATTTTGCTAGTTTTTTCCCCACTTTTCGTATTTCATCCACATCATCATCTACTTTTACTCAGGTGAAATACTCTCATCTTTCTGCTTTATTATTTAGACTATTTAGTCAGCAGCATGACTACTGAATCTTGTGTTTTGGGAAGCAAGAAAGGAAGGTATCAAGGTAACGAACTATTTCGGCCACTTATTGTATTGGTTGCCTTGTTTATCCATAACATTTCTACATGAATTTCCTGGCCACTGTTAAGCCAAGCCATGTAGCACTTGGATGGAAATGGAATAAAAAATAAACCGCGCACACATGAAACTCGCAAGGCTAACTTTTTTAAGTCTTTTCAATTTTTATTTCCGAGACTCGATCTGAATGCTATTTGAAATACACATATTATTAGGTACGTAATTCATATCACACTACTTAGCTTTCCAATGTCGAAGGCGCCTCTTATAATCTGACATGATTTGATCTGTCTCAGCCCTAGCCAAATCTTTAAACCTGTAAGATGGACCTTGCAAATCCAAACGAATATTTGGGTTCCGCAAAATGTACTCCATTTTCTTTTCCCGATAAAATGATTTTATGCGAGCAACATGCATTTGGTGATTTCTTTCCACTTTCTTTAAATACTGGATGAAACGTGAATGTGGGTTCCGATCTTGAACAAGAACTCCGTACTTTTTATAGATAGTATCCAAAGATGTACGACGAGGATACACGAGGGTTCCTTCAAGCAACGGATTCTAAAAAAAGAGTACAATAGAACACTTTTGAAATGACGGATTAGGAAATAAATCAAAGATTTAAAATGATGCAGGTTTGGGTGATTGCAATAACGCATTGATAAACTATTATATTAAAAATATGCAAGCTAGGGTAATTGCAATAACGAATTGATCAACTATTGTCATATTAAAAAAACATGCAGGTTTGGGTAATTGCAAAACGCATTGATGAACTATTGTAATAACAAAATAATATCATGCAGGTTTGGGTAATTGCAAAACGCATTGATGAACTATTGTAATAACAAAATAATATCATGCAGGTTTGGGTAATTGCAATAACGAATTCATCAACTATTGTAATAATAAAATAATATCATGCAGGTTTGGGTAATTGCAATAACGAATTGATCAACTATCGTAATAATAAAATAACATCATGCAGGTTTGGATAATTGCAAAAACGGATTGATTAACTATTGTAATTATAAAATAACATCATGCAGGTTTGGGTAATTGCAAAAACGGGTTGATTAACTATTGTAATAATAAAATAACATCATGCAGGCTTGGGTAATTGCAAAAACGGATTAATTAACTATTGTAATAATAAAATAATATCAAACAGGCTTTGGTAATTGCAATAACGTGATTGATAAAATAGTATATTTTTAAGCAGACTTCGGTAATTAAAACAACGTGATTCATAAACAACTATAATAATAAGATATTCTTATGCCGCCCTCTGTATTTGCAAGAACTTGATTAATAAACAAATAAAATAACAATAAAACATTAACACTTCATTTAGTAAACATTAACTATACCGATTACTGCTTGCGTGAATTTAAATTCAATATAATTCTAAACAATAAATAACAAATGTAAACATCATTCTAATGCATATAACGATACATAGATATCTCCTGATAAAGGAAGTGCAGAAACTGATGAATTTCTATCATCTAAACATACGAGCTGGTTTCCGAATATATATGTCTTGTAGTGGCCAGACACAAACGATGCTCCTTTATGAGTTACCGCTGCCAACAGCTTGTACACTGCATTTACTCCATTTGTGCGTATATAAAAAAATTCTTCCGTAACCGGCCCTTGAACTTTAACTTGGTTTTGAACCAACGTGTAAACAACCATTGCATACTTCGGCAACTTGACAATCGATCGACAAGCAACATCATTAGCCTCTCCACAAGCACAAACACCAAGGTCAACAGATTCACAATGCTTTTTTACTTGTAAGCCCACAGGTTCCATGGGATTGCAAATAAAACCGACGTCCATTTCTTCTGTTGTGGATGTTACGCCACATCGACAAGATCGTGTTATAGTGTAACTAAAATACATATTTTAAATCCTTAAGTTATTTTAAAACCTCTTTTAGTATGTGTAGTACGTACTTCACTTTCAGTTTGTCCAGAATTTCCATCCATTGACCCATATTTAACAGTGCAAGTAAAAACTCTTGAACGTCGTGCTGACTACCATCAGAAAACACTTCAAGTTGCTTCACCGACAGATCCACTTTAGCAGAAACAGCTTGTTCAACAGTCATTGGTATCTGAAATACTCCTTCGTAAAAAGTTCTCATGGGCTTCGAGAAAATCAGATTGCGTTCTACCTCCGGTATGCAAAAAAACAGCTGCAAGGCAGAATTCAAGAAGCAAGAATTTCCGGTGTTTGGAATACCATTTCTTCGTCTTGACACGAAGGTGCCACAATCCTCATAATCGGAATCCCCTTCTACTTCAGTTTCAATATCATCCTCCGAAATTGTCTTAGGGAGTTGAATCACTCGTGTCAAACACTCGGCAGCATCCAAAATTGTTGACGTGTAGTCTGGCTGACAGTTTATCACAGGGTTATGACGACGATATCCAAAAAGATATATAACTGCCATTATGTGGGAGCAAGTACCAAACATACGCAATCCTGTTATGCATGTGCAACAGCGCCTTGAAATTGCTACGTGAGATCGTCCATTTGGAATATATTCAATCCAACACGAATGGGCCAAGTTGTTGTGGAAGCGTGACCTGATTTTACCTTTCAAAAGCGACTTACTAGAGTGAATAAAAAATTCTGAGCGCTTAATGTACTCGTCGCAATTCTTGAGTTGGTAGGTTCCTAAATCGATGTGGAGCAAATCATCATATGTAAGTGCAGGGAAGTCAAGAACATCAGAAGTTGAAATGGACACCCAGCATCTCCTCTGTTTGTCTAGTCCCCCTTCCTTAATTTCTTCCAACATGGTGTTGTTCAGACTTTTTAGCTCCATGCAAGATTGAACAATATCATCTTGTCTGCCCACGTCACTAGTAATAGGTCTGAAATCCATATTATGTATGGCACAACAAATTCGGTAGAATGTACCTATTATTGGTACATACGGAAGCTCCACAACATGTCCCAACATTTTCCATCTGCCACTGATTCGCCCGTTTGTAACTTCCACACGAAATCGGATTTTTGTCACGCATCGATTTTCATTAGCTTGCAATGAGGAAAATTGCTTCTGCCCACGAGCCAAAAAATGTGGACAGTAGGCGTTTATTCCTAAGGACTTAATGTCCGCCATAGCTTCACCAAAGCCTCGATCTAGAATCGCTGCATCGCCTTTTCTTAAGAAGTTGATAATTCCGTCTTCGTCTTTCATCATTGCCTTTAGTATACTTGCATCATTGTTCTTACTGTTACTCATCCAAGCTCCACTTGCTTCAAGTATGTAGCCATCTTCCAGAATAACCATCATCATTTTTACCAGATTCTTGAGCTTATGCAAACAGTAGGTCTTGTACTGAAGTTCATGATTTCTTGGCTTTTGAATATTAATATACGTTCCGTCTGCTATTACAATGACCGCCGAATCTGCTAGTTCAAAGACCTTGTTGGCTATTCCACCACCTTGATGTTCAAGTGCTCTTTCTCTTGAAAGGTGCTTCCATCCCAAAAAGTGGGGTACAAAATGCTCGTTAAGTAGTTTTGCAACTCGATGAATAATGACGCTTACGGAATTTTGTCGAACGCCTCCAAAAAAATGTCCAATTACAAGCTGTGAAAGTCCCAGTCTTAACTTTATCAATAACATAGCAAGAGGATCCGTTGAACTCCTTGTTAAAACTTGCTTTTGATATGGAGCAATGAAACTGTGAATTCGAAAGAAATTGGCTTTGCTGACTCCCAGGAACATGTCAAACTGAGATTCTTCCGTATTATCCGTGAATGTTAACAACCCGGGACTTGAAGTGTTTGCTTGTGACAGATATATTAGAAGATGCCAAAGATCATCCTCCGTCAAACGAATCATGTATTTTTCCTGGGCCTTCTCTTGCAATTGTTTTTTGGCTCTGCCAGAAAATACTTCGGACTTGGTGAGGTGACTTTTGCAGCAGCGCGACTTTGGGTTGAGCAGAATTTCATTGGTTGTAAGGAGATCGCATATAGCACTTAAAGGAATTGAGCCACGATTATGGGAACTATTGCAAACAATACAATAGCGCTCAGTGTGAGGGACAGTTCTGCCGTGAAAACTCACTGCACTGTATTTGGGACGCTTTGCAACTTTGCGGGACTCCAAACTAATTTGTGAAGAACCGGACTCGGAATATACTGTTTCTGCATTCTGGTTGTACTGGGATGATTCCTCAATTGCCGATGTTCGCCTTTTCATTATTTGTAGAACTTCGTTAAACGTAGTATCTTCTACAGTTTCAGTGTGGTTGCGGATTCCCAAATATTCTTCCATTGCGAATATACGAGTTTCCAGTCGTGACAGTTCTTCTTTCCATTCATTAGATAACTAAAAAGTGATTGAATTTTTTTTGCTTAGTTTGTAAGAATGATTGCATGTGGATTTTATCAGTCATTTAGTAAATTTAAGTAACTGACTTCAATTAGACAAAAATAAGAATTATAGAAAATTAAAACACAGGTGTCCTAATCTGTTTAGAACTGACTGAGAAAACATATGATATATACCATAACTTGCACACGTATTAGTAAAACAAAGTTAACTTGAACTTGACACTAATGTCAAAAAAGTTTAATCCAAAATAAAAGACAACAATTACCCAAGCCTGTCTAGTGGTGACGGAGAAAATTCTTGATATATAACATTACTTGCACACACGCATTAGTAAAACAAAGTTAACTTGACACTAATATCAAAAAACTTTAATCCAAAATAAAAGCAACAATTACCCAAGCCTGTCTAGTGGTGACGGAGAAAATACTTGATATATAACATTACTTGCACACACGCATTAGTAAAACAAAGTTAACTTGACACTAATATCAAAAACGTTTAATCCAAAATAAAAGCAACAATTACCCAAGCCTGT
>JAHZMX010000457.1:0-31070 GCA_027743895.1 Seira musarum
GTTTTCCTTGACCAAAGGAGGATGATGATGTTGATGATGAAGTGGCCAAAGTTGCTTGAATTTCATTCTCTGATGTGGATATTTTACCTGGCTCGGAGCTTTTTCCAGCTTTTACAGTGTCTCCAATGTGAATTGCTTGTACGGGACTGGCCATAGAAATCCAAGAGTTTGCCAATTTTTCAGAGTTTCTACTCCTGTTCGGTGGAGTGAATGATTCCGATGATGAATTTGATGACGATTGTTGGTTCTTCAACTTTATCCCCAAGTTCTCCTCGCTAGTACCAGCACCAGCAGAAGTAGGAATAAGAGTTGTAGTAGAAGAAGAAGTAGCTTCGTCCATTTCCATCATCGTTACTTTCTCTGGTAAGGATGTTCCTGTCGCTGGTGTAATAGGAACTGTGTGCGCTCCATCTTCATCAAGATGAGGTCTTTCCAATGGAGTTTTATTATTCTTCTCTGAATACCTCCCGCTGGGAACTGTAGCAATCCTATTCTCGTGTACAGGCTCATCTTCAATACGACCACCTCCTCCGCTGGTGCCATTGATGGTGGTGGTGGACCCAGGTTTTATTGTTTGAAAGTGAACTTTTTCCTCAAAACTTGGAGAAGTGGACTGGCCTGTATTCACAAAGGAAGCTGTTTTTCCTTCTCCTGTTGTTCGTGTTGATGATGATGACGATGATGATGATGATGATGAGGACGGCAATAATAATGATGAAATAGTGGTAGTAGTGGCAGTACTACTATTCGAACTACTTTCACAAGAACCCTTGTCAGCAACACCAACACTATACAAATGTATTCCAAAGTTTGCCCTTCCGTTTCGCATTGCAGACAGAGTTAACAATGGCTCTGGACCTCGTTCTCCTGTCTTCTGGTCAGTACAAATTGTAGCACATCTAGAACACGGACCTCCGCTCTAAAATAAAATATATAATGGCCTTACAATACAATAAATATTATAGATCACTACCACCACCACTTCTCACAAAATGGAAATTTTTTCGCTGTTTTTGAAAAGAAACGATCGAAAACCATTTTGGATGCAGCGTATCGGGGGAACACACTTGCTATATCAATGCGCACCACCCAGCTTTTCAAAGTAAAGGGTTTTGCAAATGAAACTTGGAGTTAGTTCTTTCCTTTAGGTCAATAAAACATGTCGTACTATTATTTACGGGCGAAACAATAACTTGCCTAATGCATCCTACAACTAGGTTTAACACTAATACTTTCCAAAAGTTTGAGTGCATTATCGCCTAACCCCTTACCTTAAAAAGCATATCCCCAATTTTCACTTCGCTCCATTGCTCTTCTTCAAATGGATCCGCATTTTCTCCTAGACTTGGCCCACCAATCACAAAGTTCCCACGTAGTCTTTCGATTAGATTATTTATCACCTAGAAAAAGTGAAAATAGTATAATAAAGACAATTATGTATAGAAATGACATGAAACGAGTAAGATAATGGCAAATTCTCAATTTGCCCCAAAAATCTACTTTCACTACATAACGTCTGAATGGAACTTTTTGGATACAATACTATTGTTGTTTAATTGAAATAAAAATGAATGAAAATATTGCGTAGCAAGTTGAGACTCGAAGACAATGTAATGCTTTTATATAAAAATAGAAATGGGTTTCCTTAATCTATCAAAGGCATCTGTTATGAAAAGAAATAATCATTTTCCTTCAGCAAAAATGATTGTTTGGCATAACCCAAAGTTTAAATGTCATGTCGTCATAATATAACACAGGAGGACATAACAACATGCATAAGAGAACATGAAAGGATAAAGGAAGAAACTTATAAATCTTTATTTTCGTTTCATCCTCACCTTTTCGTTCCTTTTGCTTTTGTCATTATTTTTATTATTTCTTCCCTATTTTGCTCCAATCAATTCCTTTCTTTTGAACAATAACAGCCTCATTCATTCCTTTCTTTTGCCAGCCAAGTCAACCTTTTCTACAAGTAATAAAGTGTCTAGTAGTATTAGTCGTAGTAAAGTCGTAGTAGTATTACGCATTATTCCTCCTTCTCTGATTCCTGATCGATTTTCAATGATGAAAAGTTAAAATGCGAAAACGTCTGCTTTTATCTCGCTTCGTCTCTCTTGCGTCATAAAAGTATTCAAGCTCTTTCTTCTGAATCTGCTTTAAAAGTTGAGCCCATTACAACATGTGCCTCAAGACATGATTTCCCACGTAAAACATGCCATGTCGTAATAACTCCAAAGGCAGAGAAAAATTAGTAAAGAAAAATTACCTTCAGCCTACTTTTCGTGATAAAACGGTAAAGCAAGTCATGTCATCTTGGTAAAATCATTCGAGTTGTATTTGATGGGCTCACGCCAAGTCATATAATCTTAAAGTTTGATGGCGCTTTAACTAGAGGCTTATGTAAATGCGGAAATGATTTTCCCTTTATTTCATATCCCCCTGAATTTAATGGTGATGAGTGAAGAGAACCTTTTCACCACACAAAATTGGACATGGTACCGGAGAAAGGAAATCTGAAAAATAAATAAGAAAAAATCTCTTATTTTACCTTATGCTCCAAAGCCAAGGAAAGATCTTGGTCAGACTGATTCTCATTCTGCTTTCCATCATCAGCATCATCATCATCATCCTCGGAGGCTAATGTTTCATCCCACGTAGGAACCAGATATGAAGCAACCCCCTTTTCTATCAGTTGCTGAGCTAATCGTCTCAGACTCCCCATAGTGAGCAGAAGGAATTGCGAGTGGTTTGCCAGAGAGATCTTATCCAGTGCGTTCTCTAGGGATCACAAAAAACTATATTGGAAAAAGATGGTCCGTGAGAGGAGTGAAAGTAGAGAAGAACAAGAAAAAAAACGAAGTGAGAGAGAGAGAGATGAAAAAAATGACTCCCAAATCTCAATCCAATAGAGAAAAATAATGAGCGAACGAGCCAGTTATATAGGCATATAACACAATTAATTAGAAGTACATAAACTACTGTGGGGAACGCGGTGGCTCGGGAAGCTAAAGGTGAGATAATTTTCTTTATCTTTATGCTCGTGTATTATACCCCTGTTGACTGACTTATGTTTATCATCGAAGCGTGAAAACTACTTTCACTCCACTAGTATATAAGCACATTGTACTACGGTACTTTTAGTCTTTGACAAACTAAAGACGAGAGGCATTATTCCATAACGATCCAATCCCAGCAGAAAGTACAGTAAATGCGAGTAATTTATTTTGATTTTGTTATGATATCTTGGCCCTATGACCGTCTCTTGCACTCTTTGCAAACGCAAAACAATCTCTTGTTTTCTTTCCTATTATCTTGGAGATGCACTAATTCTAGCCGTTCCAATGTCACTTCCTTCCATACAGCAAGGAAGACGGGCAAATTTGAGGTAATAAAAAATTAAAGATCATATTAACGCCTCGCTATTTTTTATTTATTCTTCCTCGTGTCATGTAATCTCCTCGCGTCCAAAAAAAAATTAACTTGTGCTCCACACTTCTCGCATTAAAAATGTTCATATGCTATGCCCTGACGCGTCCCGTAGTGGCAAGCAAAGCAGCATTAGACCAACAATAGCAATAGCTGCAGCAAAGTTTTTCTCGAAAAAGGTACTTAAGTTTTAAAGAAACTATTTTCCCTCCAAGTTGAGTTGAGAACAGGGAATTGTTTGATGAAACAAAAAATAAACTTTTGAAATGATGATGACTATGACGCATGGTAAAGGCAGAAGTGAAGATGAAGCAATGTACTCACTGATTAACACTGCACTGTACGGTGAGATTTTTCTTGATGAGAAAATAACGTACGGACGGAGGCAACAACGGAAGCTGAACAATCTTCCATTTTTTGGGAAAGGTTCCCAGGTGCAAAACTATAATCAAAATTTTTTTCATCTTCACACAATCTTATGAGTAGTCTCCCCGAAGCATGTGTACAAGCGTCGGTATGCTTGATGCTCTGGTCTTCAGCACAACAAAAAATGTTTTTAATATAAAAAATATTTTAGTATATGGTAGAAATCCTGTGTGAATGGTTGAGCAGTTTGCTTAGCCCAAGTTTCACAAAAGATGGCAATTTTGCGTGAAGATGTGAGAGTGAAAGGCGGAATGAAATTGGATGAAAATTGCTCTTTGCATTTTACATGTTTTTATAAACAAGCAGGTAACAAAGCATCTCTTCTTCTAGAACATGTCAGTTAATAAACCTCATAAATTATGTGGGGGCAAACAGCTAAAAATTATTATTCTAACAAAATTTTTTAAAATACTTTTTCAAGTTTGGATAACATTACATAAGAGCAAACTTAAAGTAGATAAATGCAATCAAACATCAAATTCTTTTTTAAACTGATAAATTTTGATCATATTTTCTGTAATATTAACATCGTCATCATAAATTTGGATAAATTGCGTTGACTTTGAACATTTTAATGCAGTACACCAGGAAGTTTTTGTTTGATTACTATTAGAAATATGAATGTAGGTAATCTATTGCGACAAACTCTTTTAAAAAGTCCATTGATTTCCAACCATAAACTAAGCACATATTACTTCCGTTCGGATTGGTCACTAGTCATGTACATAGATGCGAAGGATGGAAAATCTAACAAGCACACCCAAAGAAAAAAGTCGTTGCGAAACAAAGCCTCTTGGAATACTTTAAGCCTCCTGGGTAGATTGAGGATTTGTTCTTTTAGTTTTTGCAGTGCTCCCGTTGTCGTTGTTATTTATGCTTTAACTATATGACATAATACTATCTTGAGCTTTAAACTGCAAAGACAAGTTTGTCTGTTAGTCTTCATTCATTGGTCACGCCTACTGCAATATATGGCATCAGAAAACTGAGAAAACCAGAAAAATGATCTCGTAAAATCAGAAGAAGCAAACCTTCCAATATGTATATTCTCACGAATGCCAGCTAAATTTTTCATTAAAAACACGTTTTTGCATTTTATGTATGTGCAAAATGCTGCAATAATACCCCGTTTTATTCCTTTCTTTCTTACATGTTGCACATTGTCAATACTACATAGTTTATGGCAAAAATGCTTGGCTATATAAATGTCTTGTAAGAACATTCATGCAAAAGCTATTTTTATAGTTTCTCAACAGTAATGGAGTGATGCGACTTTGTATTTCTTTCGCTCTAAAATACTTGTATGTGCATGTAACTGTTCATTAATATTTAAATCTTTGATTATTATGCATCGATCTCAATCTGAACAATCTCAACTATATTTGCATTTGGATACGACTGGAACTCATTGCAAAAAGGAAATACAAAGGGAAGGTTTCAGAGTAAATTTATTATTATTGGGTTTTTAACAATTTGAAATTTCGCAAACTACATACTGTCAAAGCTTGTAAAAAAAGGAGATCTAAAGAACTGAAATTTTAAAACTTTCTTGGTCAGGACAAAACAAACAGAGTTACGGAGATATGGAGATATGGAAGTTTGTTGTTTCATAGAATAACTGTGGTTTGGATTAGGTCTGTGGCTTTTGTTTTTTACTTGGACAGGTTCATTTACGAAATTCTTTGTTTTTCTTGACATTCAAGAGGAAGTTTAAAGAAAATAACAAGTTTTTAGACTCATTTTTCCATGTAATCTCTCCCTTTTCCCTGATCAAGCAAACATTTCAGAAAAAATGAAAGGGGTGCAGCGCAACCACGCATGTTTTTGCTTTTGTTGTGTCGTAAGGATAATGGGAGCATATCCCTTGACAGGTTTCCGTTTCAGTTTAGTTGAGCCTCCCTAGGGGATTTCGGCTTAGAATGGTTTCGTTGGATTGAAACAGGAAGGAATCATCCAAGGCATCACAATGAAACTAGCACTTTTCTTCATCATTCATTGTTGTTCTACTCCAAACATATTTTATGACTGTATCACATATCAGCCGCCAAAGCACACATGAGCGTAGTTTCAGACAAGATTGTTTTCGTCCCATAACCTAATATAATAATTAGAAAAGGAGAAAGGGTTGAAGAGAAAGCAAAGAATAGGTAGGTGGTGAGATTGAAGATATCGATACATCTGGAACAACTGTAACAATTACAAACAAAAGGGGTTGTAGAGAGATATCGTTTGCTTTTGGAGAAATTCTTTCAATTTTACCTTTCAGTTCACCTCCCAAAATTGATGATGATACATATATAATGGAATTCCAATTAAATCCTTTCATTTCCTTTATTTACCTTATTATTGCAGTAAGTATAAAATTGAATGAGGTTTTTTGTAGATGATTTTAGACCACTAGGGATTTTAGAGAAATGGATCTGCTCATATCATCATGCCTACCTTTTGCCGGGAGGGATGGCTTTATGAACAAATAGCTGACAACGAACGGCTAAAAGAACGTTAAAACTGTGCTATATGCTNCTTTCAGTTCACCTCCCAAAATTGATGATGATACATATATAATGGAATTCCAATTAAATCCTTTCATTTCCTTTATTTACCTTATTATTGCGGTAAGTATAAAATTGAATGAGGTTTTTTGTAGATGATTTTAGACCACTAGGGATTTTAGAGAAATGGATCTGCTCATATCATCATGCCTACCTTTTGCCGGGAGGGATGGCTTTATGAACAAATAGCTGACAACGAACGGCTAAAAGAACGTTAAAACTGTGCTATATGCTTTACAACTTCAAATGAAAGCGCTATGCGCTTCGAAACATTTCCTTTCATCTTGGCTTGNATACATATATAATGGAATTCCAATTAAATCCTTTCATTTCCTTTATTTACCTTATTATTGCAGTAAGTATAAAATTGAATGAGGTTTTTCGTAGATGATTTTAGACCACTGGGGATTTTAGAGAAATGGATCTGCTCATATCATAATGCCTACCTTTTGCCGGGAGGGATGGCTTTATGAACAAATAGCTGACAACGAACGGCTAAAAGAACGTTAAAACTGTGCTATATGCTTTACAACTTCAAATGAAAGCGCTATGCGCTTCGAAACATTTCCTTTCATCTTGGCTTGTCCGTTGCTGATCACTATACTGTTTCTGTGCTCCTTAACTTTCACCCCTTTGAAGGCTCACGTGAAGGGTGAAGTAAGTTTGATGCAAGTATGAAACAGCGAGATTTGCAACGCCATTTTTGTCGCAGTCATAGTATTAGATAAACTTACTTGGTCTTCTCTGATGTTCAGGCGACATACGAATTAGCTTTAATCCAGGTTTATCAAACACTTCTGAAAGCCAATTGTTAACTTCGTCTCCACAATCCAACCCCATTACAACGTCTCCACATACCTGAAAATCAAATTCAAAATCCGGTAAGAAAACAACTAAAAGTACGATTGTCTTTTGCAATCGCAATTATTTCTTTGACTCTGAGTAAACAAAAATTTGAAAAAATTTCACCACAATAAAAGAAGTATGATAAAGGTCTCAAATATTTTGATAAAATGAAAATGACAGAGGAAATTTTATAAATGGTTATTATACAACAACACAAGCCTCCAGCAAGAATCCCGAATTTAGGTGGGTTTATAATTTGAGTATTCAGTATTTTACCTTTGATGCACACATTTCCGTTTTCAGACTGTTATTACGGGCGCGTTGAAGCTGACTGATCTCAAGAGGAATGCTCACATCAGGGAAGCCTATTAAAATGCACAAACAAAAGTAGCATCATTCATTACGTACATTACGAGGAACAAAAAAAGGGAGAAAAAAGGATGAAAGATAGGTAAATAAAAGAAAATTCAAATAAAAAAGAAGGAAGAGCCATTGTTTTTAGTACAGGTACAAGAGACAGTACCTTTTGTTCAGCTTTACCTTACCCATTCATTATAAAATTTGAAAGAATACTGAACTGTACTTTTGGTAATTCACCGTTATCTGAAACCGCTTATGAAGAATAAATCGTCAACTCTTAATTGACTCTATTTCAGAGGTGTAATAAAGATGTGATGCTTGGTAGTGATTAGAAAATTACATTGTTGTTTTTAATTAAAATCACTTCTAACATATCAACTTTAACCATTCGTCATAATATTTGCTATTTCTAAACGTGCCAGTACGGAGTACAGATGCCCAAGAGTTAAATTAAAGTGTGGAGCGTACATTTTCGCATTAGAAAATGATTAATTACCCAATTTTCAGGAAGCCAGTATGGAGTACAGATGCCCAAGAGTTAAATTAAAGTGTGGAGCGTACATTTTCGCATTAGAAAATGATTAATTACCCAATTTTCAGGAGTCAATTTTACCAATCATTACAGTAGTGCTCTTCTGGATTCTTCATCACATTCTCGTAAATCATTATTTTTTTTTCAATTTTCTATTTTCATTAAACTCCTGCTAGCCAAAAACACCATCAGAAAATGATGAGCGACCTGAGAGCGCGTTCGTTCATCTCATCGAAAAACTAATTCAGCTCATGACGATGATATCATATCGATACTGACATTATTTACAACAATATAGCCCTTCCATTTTTAATGATGTTACACGTAACCACTTTACGTCTCATTTGTCGGCTCCTGCTCAATTGAAAATTCTTTTCCCATGCAGCCTCTTCTTCTTTTCCGAGCTTCATACCGAAACGCCAAGTGAAGCCAAGCTAGGCCAAAGGAAACCACATCATGACAGGCATAGCCCAAACTAATGTAACTTCTCCTGAGTCTATACCTGAAAAGCAGTTTTTAAGCCTTCATACTTTAGGAATATTATTCTAATAAGGCGGCTCGGAAACAATTTTGTTTTTTATAACTCTCCCAGTTTTGGCTCCGTGGTTTTGAAAAACTGATGCTTTTCTCAATCTACACAGTCTAAATTGCTCTCTTGACTTTCTCTCTGACTTTGCCGTCGTCGTTCTATGGCTCAGTTCCTTTCGCCACATAATAATAATTCTTTGCCACACGAACGACTCCACAAAAAAATGGAACAACAACGCGGCAAGCTTTTAGGCATGCCATTTAGGTAGACTCATGATTCACTTTTCTTCTAGCTTAAAATGTGTGTAAAGCTTGTGAAGCAAAATAAAGTACTTCGTTTAGACACCTATTCCGGGTATGTGATAGAGTCGTAAACTTTTAGAGAAGCAACAGCATCAGAATGTGTTCTCCTTCTCCCCAAAAACTTAACTTTGTTCAGTCCAAACCAAACTACATATGCAGCATTATAATTTTATAGATGGAACCCCACATCACATCACGATATGATGATGATGATGATGATAGCTATCACCGACTGGATTTTTTATCCAGTCAGTGATAGCTATCATACATTTTACATATCGTACATTTTACTCGGTATAAAGTGTAAAAATAAGATGTAGTGCAGAGCAAATGAGGAAAACAAAAGGCGATACACGTGCATCAGTAAAGAGAAGGAAGTATTGAATTAACTTTTATAATGTGTTTTAGAACTACATGGGCAAAGGAAAATAGATTACCTGGCTATTTTTATGAGCCTGATATAGTACACCATCATACCACACACCGCACCACACCACATCACACAATACACACACCTCTCGTGTGAGTGTGTATCTATTGTTTAGAATGAGAGAACATTAAAACACAAAGAAAAACTTTGTGTTGTTATCTTTTCTGTTTTCCCCTCAGTTATATAGGCACCTTCACCATTACCATTATGAAAGATAGATTTATTTTAGACAAAGCCAAGGTAGTGCTAAATGACTGCGAGGTATGTATTCAAAAAAAATAGAGAGATATACAATGAGGATGATTGTGATGTCGATGGTGTGAGCGTGCGGGAAGAAAAAGAGGCAAGTAAAAGCTAAGAGAAAAGTGATTACCTTCGATGGAAAGAACCAATTTTCTGTTGGAAATATCAATCTTAGGTTGGAGCTGACACAATCTCGGCTCTCGTTTTTGAGTCAATGGTACGCCCGCTGAATTCACGATCAGCCATTCCCTGTCGTATAGCAGCCCGCGAGGTCCAATCGCCCAAGTTTTCGGAACCTATGTAGTATGCACAAAAAAAACGAGAGAAAATAGATGAGAACACTAGACATTTTCCTGGGAAAACGTTGCACACATCACATTATTACATTTATTTTGTCTTTTTATTGAAAGCTCCATGAGCGGAGACGACTATGACTCTCGTGATGATGATGATGATGATGATGGTATAGTAGTTTTTGCGTTGTGTAAAGATGGAACACAAAATAGAATTTGGTTTATCCCTTTAAAAATCTGGATGGGCTCCGCTCTCTTTGATATTTACAGGTAAAAATGGAAATGGGAAAGACTTGGATGGATAGAAAGAGAAGGACTTGTAATCTACCTGTGACGAGGGATTTTGCCAGAGTCAACGAATGAACGAACCAACCCCCTTTCCTATACATCTTTGTTCAAGATTTAAGACTTGAGATTTGTGCTCTTCTCCAAAAATATACAAATCTAAAAGGGAATGAAATGAAATCATTGCCATCGAGAAAATCTAGGTTTACTCTCACAACTAGTAATCACTCCGTTCCAGGTTCATTTAATTGTTGGCTTTTACGTAGAAAATGATGGTAGAAGATAATTTGTTACAGCGACAGAACCATTTCTCTTTAGATTTTGACGGGTTTACTAGTTGTACGAATGCTATAAAATGTGTACAAGCAATAAATTGAAATGCTGGGAACAACATTTACGTAAAGAATTAGAAGAGTTGAAGTTGAAATGATGTTGTTGGTGGTAGCACAGTTAGCGCATTCATGCATACATAAATTTCATTAATCTGAATGAACTCGCAGTTGATTCAACACAGAATGACGACATGAATGTTCAAGGCACCCCATTTTCGGTTGGATGATGAAGAGCAGATGCTATATAAGTAGTAGTCCATGTCTGCTGGTTCGTTCGACAGCTTATGAATGACTTGTGAAAAAGATGGGTGTGCAGATAAGGTAATTTAATTTGGAGTAGTAGACATAAAGAATGGGGACAGCAGCATAGCATAACACAACATCCGAAAAATTTATCCAAGGTTTTGCATTTAAAACGGTAATTTTAACTTTAGAACAACATATCTATCTAAATCCAAAAATGAGGAAGTGGGAAAGGGTAAAAGAGGGATATGGGAGATGATTATATATTTTTTGCTCAGCTAGAGCTAACGTCACTCGACCCTATATATCAGGCAAAGAATGTGATGTAGGATCTCGCGAGTGACTTGGGAATTTTCAAAGATCAAATCACATTCCTCTTATAAGTGAGCAAAAGCTGGGCTGGCAAAACACTTTTTTAAGTAAAATTAAATAAAAAATTAGGAATGAGAGAATTTAAGGGAAGATGAAGAAGTCTAGATAAAAAAGTATTTTACAAGTGGAAGGTGATGGTGGGTGATATGTCTAAACGGAATAACAAGTGACATGCTACATATTATTATACCCCACCACCACACACGACAAAACTTTTGAAAGAAATAAGTGAGTTGGGAAATATTTGTATGTGTTCATCCATAATATGGTAGCGTTACCTCAAAGGGAGCACAGGACTTGATCGGGTAGACAAATATCCGGAGAAGTTTTGCTTCCTCGAATGAATTTCTTTTGGTGTTTCTTTTCCCAACTGTTGATTCAACTGACAGGATGTCTGGTCGAGATACTTCTGGCAGTAGTGGTGGCACTGGTACTGCTGCTGCTCCTCCTGCCACGACTGAATTCACGTTTTGCTCTCTAAACTTCTGTATGAAAGATAATTAAGTTAACACAGTGAAAGAGTTAATTTCCGTGAAAGTCACAGCACCTTCTTCCACTCTATCTCTCGCTTGCTCTTCTCTTCTTCTCACTTATTTCTTCACACATGACGTGAACACGAATGTGACTTTTTTGAAGAGGGCGAGCGAGAGGAGGAAGAAATAGGGTGGAAGAGCAGGAAACGGGAAACGGAGAAAAAAAATATTACGTGTGAGGGACGGACGGTGGGTGAGTATAAAACTCGCTCAGTCAGAACTACATATTTCACTATTTGAGTGCTTGCTAGCGTGATACAGATTTTCAGTCGCAAAAATCTCTCTAAATAGTAATTCATCACGGAAGAAGAAATGATAAAAGGAGATGAGATTTTAACTTTGTTAACTTCCCAGATCTAAAAAAAAAGTTTGCTTCGTTTCGGTTGGCGAAAAAGAGTATTCCTATCTGACGTAATGGTGATGGTGGGTCGAGCAACAATCAATCAATTTTGCCATCACTCCCGATCTCCTTCTCTCTTTTTTTGTCTTTTCAATATATTTCTTTTCCGGTTCAGCTAGTCACAAGAAAAACTGATTTATTGAGATGACACGACTCTTTACAAAATTAGGGATTGTGTACGGGAAAGTCGTCTGAGAAATGAACGTGGCTGAAAGTAAGTAGGTGGTGGTGGGCTGGTGTTTTGATTCAGTACATATGCTTTAAAATAAGAATATCCTTACTTCAGGCTGTATCCAGCATCGGTAAATAAGCTGCAAAAGAAAATCCAAATTTTCTCTCAGAGTTGAAAAAATAAAGAGATAGAAGAAATGTTCATAATATGTAGCTTCATTCGAAAACTGCGCAATCATATAAAAAATAAAGTACTCTTTCTGAGAACGTAAAGTATGTACATGTTTTATTGTCTTCCCTCGGGATATTATTTCGCATTGTGGAAGAAGAAAAAAAATGTTCTTTTTTCTTTAACTTCTTAGCAGATCTAGTCTACTAGTAGTTTCCAAGTCTGATGTGGTTTGGTTTGGTCTGATACATCATCGAAATAAAAAGTTCAATTTTGTAGAGGAGAAATGATAAAATCAATACACGCCAGAAATGCCATTTGTAGAATTTACGATTGCTCGCTTCTTCGAAAGATTTCTTTAATATTTCTAGAGAAATGCTACTGCAACATTAAATGAGCGGTTTGCTTGTCTATAAAACTTCAAAGTTCATGATTGGAAAAGCAACATTAAAAATGTTTGAGTTGCTTCAACACAAGAAAACTTTTTACCAAACCATAATTTTTATTTCAATTTATAGCCCCGAATATATTTTTTATCGAATGAAACGATTCCATGAAACAAACTTGACTCGTAGTAGTAACCTATTGCATTACTTACCTCATATTGTTTAATAACTTCGTCTGGAAGGAGATCCAAATGCCTCCGGCAAGCACCAGGATTGCAGAAACAACCGTAGCGCAAATGGACGTCATGAAGATATGCTATCTGCTCCATCTACAGAAATAAAGTTTGAAAAGAGATTAGTTTTTCAAAATGTTTGTTAAATAAACAATTTACACTTTCATAAGTAAAATTTTGTGGACAAATGACCACCCGAATTAAAGTGGAACGCAGAGTACTTTATGTACCTTGTCTCGATTTCAAATAAATGATGCTCCTTATTTCATTTCAAACAAATGATAAAGAGAATCGTTGCAATGACCATATGAATCAAGTAATAATGATCATTAAATCTGCCAAAAAGTGTTTCAATCCACAAGCTCATTTTTCAATACGGTCGTAACATTTATTTCCAAGTTTGTACGTCGGACATTTTTGACGCGCTTGACTCAAAGGAACGTCTTTAACGAGGACATGGAAAATAGTAGTGGAGCCCTCCGCCATGTCGTAAAACTATAACTGACGAGCGAGCCATCTTTATCATTGTCACTCTCCAAATAATGTAATAAAGATAATTTCGTCGTAACACCTTAGGATATGATGACACAAAGTGAAGCACAGAATTCTCTAATCTCCACTCACTCCACAAGAGTGGCATGTTCTCCAACGGAAAAAGAATATTTCTTCTTTGTGTGGAAGGTGCTCTATCTACTGCTTATAGTAAACTTACAACTCACTCACTACTCATACGAACAAAACGCGGTTATTTTGTTGGATAATGTTTCTCAGTTTTCATATGTTTTTCAAAGTTAAACTGTAAACTCGCGTTGTTGCCTTCCAAACCAACTAGCGTAAGTAGATTTAGTAGACATTCATTCAGCAGAGCGAGCCACAGAGGCAAGCTGGCAACAGCGGTACAAAATAAGTACAAGTTTTTGTTCAGTTCTAGTACTGCTTTCGGTGGTACATTACAATCCCATTAAAATAATTGGTCTACCTGTCGTCTCAAAGTAAAATAATTGTCTTCTCTGGCAAGTGAAGCTCTTCAGGGGAAATGTTTCTTCATGCTGCCGAATAAATATAAAAAATCTAAGAAGATGCAATGTGCACAGGAAAGAGCGGGCGAACCTACCCACATGCATTTCGTCCGTTTCCTTTCCCATAAACGTGAGTCTTGACAAGTAAGGGTGCTTATATTCTTCGAATGGTATAATGTATCAAGTTTATTTTATGGTCGTATGAAATTCAAAGTTTAATAGCTTTTCGGAACGCCATAATGTTTGTGATACTTTTTTGTTTAGGAGGGGAACAAATATCTTTCCCGTTGACCTTATCTTAAGTCATAATCAAAATCATTGCTGAAAGTCACATGCTGATGCGTGTCACCCTTCCTGCAAAATATCACAGGAAAGCTGGAAGAAATCGCATCATTCTTAAAACGAAGTTTAACGTGTGTTTGGAGTTATATCTGCATGCAATAGTTCAAACTTATTTTCTTTAAACATCTTCATAATTTGTATTTGTATTAGTACGGCTAGAAAAAGCAAGATTGAATTTTAGTAATTTAATTTCCGTCGTAATGCATACACAGTTGCAAAGCATGTTAGTTCAAAAATGATGATATAAGGCAAATGGCAAATACTATATAATTCAACTAGTCAAATTGAGTTTAGTTTGTAAATTAAAATATGTTGTATGAATAGAAAGTAAATCCATCAAGTGAAAATTTTTGTAACAGCATTTTATAAAGAACATGAATTCAGCCATTCAGCATNATGAGAATGCTTAAGTTTGTTTGTTTACTTAAGCATTCTCACGATACGAAACAATACAAAAATACGTGGAGAAGGGACCGAGGAAATAAGCAGAAGCTACAGCTCTCGCCACCTATTGGCAAAGACTATGAAGTGATTGAGTTGAAGCAGAGCTTCGCTTTATATGGTTTCAGTTTCAGTGTTCACCGGTAGACGCTATAAACCTTACAAAGTCCATCATCAGGCCTCATTTATTATATTATGATTTCCGTCATAATGCATACACAGTTGCAAAGCATGTTAGTTCAAAAATGATGATATAAGGCAAATGGCAAATATTATATAATTAAACTAGTCAAATTGAGTTTAGTTTGTAAATTAAAATATGTTGTATGAATAGAAAGTAAATCCATCAAGTGAAAATTTTTGTAACAGCATTTTATAAAGAACATGAATTCAGCCATTCAGCATAAAATTGGACTCTGGTCGTTATCCATAGACATTAGCTTTCAGGTCAGTGAGTCCTTAGCCATGAAAAAAGAAATTTATCATCAACAGCACACACTTTACTCTGACTACTAAAAAGATGCATTTCACCCGTATCATTGTGTATAACATATCAAGACACAAGAGTTGAAGGCATGTAGCATCCATCATATCAAACTTTTCACCTGTGTCACCAGCTACTCACTCACTCTTGAGCAGATAAAAAGTGAGAGTATCACAGCAGTCAGAAATTAATTATCCAACATCACGGTTGACACAGGAATCCTGGAAAAAGTACAACTACTTCTCACAAAATAACTATCATCAACAGCTCATCCTTCTCCTAATGCAGGATATGTAGGTGGGCATTCATCATCGAGCCAAGTGAAAGGGAAGTGCTTTCACCGTGTGTCCTCTACCAAAAATGAACATATACATAAGTTGTATCTCTTCTCTTCCTATCTATATATCTAGGTATCTGTATGTGTACGAGTGTGTGTTTTTACTGTAACTCCTACGCGCTAAAGGAGGATAAGGGAGAAAGTGACATTAGAAACATTAATACAATCCCTCGCTCTCTTTCACAAACTCTAAATATCCCTCACATCATCCTTCACGAATGAAGAAGAAGAAGAAAAAGTGTTGCTGGTGATGTTTGTTTCCCATGCAGTAAATTGTCTACCGCTACTTGCCCCTGCTTCTACTTTGCACACATAAACACTTATTTACTTCGCCTGAGAAAACTCGTTTTTTCTGCTTGGTTTGTGGTACTACTCCTGTATACATCCATATTTATTTATATGAATAAGTTTTTGAATGTGTGGCTTATTCGTTCCGTGCTTCGTGGATATTTATTTTGCCCAATTTATTTTTCCTATTTTCTATTACAAACACTTTCACGGTCCGTAAAATTCAGTTGCGTCCTCGTCTTCTAATAATATTTTTATGTCGCAAATTATAGCGTATACATAAATGCGGGAACAATACGCAAAACTAAGTTTTTCCTCTCCAGTAAATTATTACTAGTGGGGCATAGAGAAAGAGAAAGACAGAGATGAGATGAGCAGGAAGACATGTACATGTAGGTACACTTGACATGAAGAAGCTAAAGAAAAAAAAACTGTCACGTCTATAGGGGGATATAGAGATGCTACAAAATGAACAAATGAATGGCTCAACCCACGACCACCCTGCCACTTCCCAACAACAAGTTATTTTATGACTAGAACTTTTCATACAGATGTGAAAGGAAGCTACAAGGTTCATGCCTTAAAAATATGTTATATGCGATAGGAGAAGATTTTTACGATGAAACCACAGTAAAAAGAAACTACTGTCAACTATTTTTGTGTACACGACTACCATCACTAGAAAAGAGAGAGAAAGAGAAAAAGAGAAGCGTTCAAGAGACTCTTGACTTCTTTTGGGAGGACATGGGAGGGAGCAAAAGGGTTTGCCTGGGTCGTGGAAAAAATGATGTATGCAATGAAATAAAAATATTAAAGGTAAACATTGGCTTTTCCCTAACTTAAATGCGACCACAAAGTCCTTAAACTGTGGAAAACTTTTTGAAAAACATTAAATATGTATGATATCGTATGTAAAAAAAATATAGGAAAAAAAAAGTTACGTGCTGTGCGCAAGGTAAGACTCTTTAGAAAGCAAAGGGATAAATGCGGTATAAGCTGGGGGCGCCTAATGTAATTTAGGGTGGTTGCTTCATAAGAATGTTTTGTTTGTACTTCATTTTCATGCACGTCCTTTTCATACACGCTCACTAGAGAAAAGTTAGTTGATGATTTCAATTTTTTTATGAACCCATTGAGCGTAAATGGTAATTGAATTCGTCGACGTGAAGTACTTGAGTGTTCATCGAGTCGCGATGAATTTTTGCGATAACACGATGATATGATGCAGTCATGAAGATAAGAGATTAAACATCAGACAGACTCTAATCTGTTATCCAGATTAAATTATTGAAAATGAATAAGCAACTCAAGCAAACTTAACGATATTACTTGCTCAACTCAGGCAAATGACTTTTAAAAAAATTCGTTCGAATTCGGAAGTTCAGCGACCAATAAAAGTTAAAAAGCTACATAGCATTTGAATCTGAATCCCAATAGAACAACTTTGTCCACCTTTAAGTATCAGAAAGTATAACATGGCAATTATTGGTATTTAACATTTTATTTGATGCTTTTTGTTTTACGTATTTCCAAATTAAAAGTTCACAAGGGATAAACATCGAAGTGAAAAAATCGAGACAGAGGCTAGGTCAAGTAAGAAATAAAACGATTTTCAACGGTAAATACTGCAGTATTTACAAGCACTGGCTCGTCTAACCAATTCTTGAAGATTTTTCCCACTTTTATTTTATTTTTCATTTTGAGTATTTAGAATCGTCTATACTACGGAAGTAAACGTAGGATACTATTCACAGAACAGAACCAACTTTTCTTTTACAACACATTGGAATTATCTACTTTCTTTACTTTTCCCATCCAACTTTCGATTATATCATTATTACGTTTCCAGCGTTAATAGAACGATGAACATGAACAGCTAAAGATCACCTTCTCCCCAAAGTCCCATATGAAATGCCAATATTCGTCTGAAGCAATGGCAATGCTCATTTAGACAGAGAAAATTCTGTTTTATAGAACCCTGCTGCTACGCTACTGCTGTCTTTCAATGCTCCCTTCAGACAAACTTACAGTTTGAGATGGGAACTTGTGAGAATCGCATCATGTCCCGTGATAATGGATCTACTTAACGTAATGAGATCAAGTTAATTCTAGCATGCTCCTAGAAACTTTGCTCTTTTTTCACATTAAATACCTCAGAATATCCTATGATGGCTCCATCACTCCGCAGTAGATTAAATGTTACGACAGGGCCTTGAGTTTTTGAAGAGGTGAATTCCGTGTCAGAGTATATTTTCGCCACCCGCTGTCCATTCCCATACGTCATGCTTGACAAGGCTCGGTAAAAGTACCTGGAGAAGAAAAGAATAAAGCCGCACGGTGCTTAAAAAATAAACATTTTCGCAGCTAGTGCAAACACAAATTTTCATTTATGGTAAAAGAGGGGAAGACGGAGGAGAAAAGGAAAGAGCTTATACACTTCATAATTTAAATATGAAACAGCAGCATTGACCATTCATTCAAGGGGATTAGAATTATTACAGATGCCATAAATTTGAAAAGTAATAATAATTCCGGGTGACGTACTGTGCAAGGCGAAATGTTCTCTCTCTGACGCAGTCCATGGAGCGACATAGCCTGGAGAGTGTATCGAGTCCATCCTTCACCGCCAAAATAGACAAGAATGGGATCGTTCCGTCTTCAAACCTGTAATAAAATGTGGTAGTGGTGCATTATATGGATTACGGGAAAAAAACGTTTCTATAATATAAGCCACAACTATATATTCGAATCCAAGTAGTAATGCGGTAGAATGAAGACGGAATGTTACATATGAAATTACATTTCTCTAAAAGTTCGACATGTTCTCTAGCAAAGCCCAATCAATCTAGCCTTATAAAATTGAATTGGAATGTGCAATAAGGAAAGGAAAAAGTAAGTAAAAGTTGGACGAACAAAAAGCTCTCAAAAAATGGGAGAAAAATGAGAAACTAGTACAAAGTTAATAATAAAAGGGCCATAAATCGATGAATGATCCAGAACAGGCCATAACATAGTGGTCTGTATGAGTTGATAGGATTCCTAATTGATTTTTATGTACCTGTTGCTGGAAATAATGACATCAAGAAATGGAAGAAGGGGAAATACTCCAAAATTTTCTACATTTTCTTTTTCTCTCTCTCTCCCTGTTCAAATGTATTCCTTACTTCTTCCATAAGTTCAAGACTTTAAGACACATGAGAGTTTTTTTCGTACGTGCTTTTTTCCCTTTTCCCTATATATGCTTCATTATTTCCCCAAAGGAATGAAATAATACTCCCTGTTTCTCAAGTAAATCTAGATTACTCAATAAAAGGTAATTTTGAAAGGAAGAAAAAATAGTTGAAACTCAATACTGTTTGCTTGCTCACTTTTCCGGAGAAAATGCTCAAATTGGAAGTAAAATGTAATTCCTTTAGTTTTCTTCCTGCAATATGTATGTGCCCTATTGCCACCTGTATGCCTAATGTATTTTATGGATGAGCAATTTTGATAACTACAGGGAAAAACAAATAAAGTATGGAAACACAATGATGTTCGCACGCATGGATGCATGTAAACAAAATGTCGCAAAGTTTGGTGGACATCCGTTTATAGAAAATTAATCGCTTCGGTGAACGATGCAAAACAAAACCACAAATCAGCATTGTCCCAACAAATAAAAATAGACAAAGGGGAGTCCAAGAAACCGGAGTGGAATGGGTAGAAATGGTAGAATAAAAATTAACATGCATTAGTGTGCTTCATGGCGAGACTCTTCATACTTCATCAAAAAGTAATGGGTGGGGATAGAGCGATTTTTTAACATAATTTATGATGTAAAAGGCTCAAAGGTTAAATTTGAACATTTTGCGTTCATAGTATTTGCTCGCAAACCATAGTCGATTAGCGTTTATTTTTTTTTAAAAATCCACAAAGAAAGCAGAAAAATGTATTTCTTGTAGTCATTAGTCCATTTTGTATTATGCACCTCGTAATTTGCTAAAATAACCTTAATTCTTATACCTTTCGTAGAGACTATGACGTTTAGCATGGAACATCTGAGAGGGAACTTGGATGTTGACAGTTCCTCCACCAAAATACTCCTTCTTCAAAACATGAGCGCTCTCATTTCGAACTATCAATGCGCCCAGACCTAAAAAAAAGTAGAAAAATATGAGCATAATCATAAAATGAAAACGAGCAAAATATAAAAACTAAAAGAGCATAAGCAACGTACAAGAGCCTATCGTTTTTTTTTGTTCTAGGGAAGGAAAGGGGGATAATAATAGACAATGCAAGCTAAGCATCAACAAAAAAAAACAGTTTTTTTTGGTACATAAAAGTAATGTAAAAAAGAAAGAAGGTCGTAGCAAATTAGAGATTTCATCAATTATTCAGCGACACTTGAATTTTCCTTTTTCCCAACTCCGCATTATTTTCCGTGTTTCATACTTGTAATATTGCTGTTTTTCTTTTTTTATTGTATGGCTATTCTTGTTCCACGAATTCATGTAGTAGTTTCAAATGAACACAAACATTTTTTTTGGGAAGCCCACGGCCACATGACGAAGCACAGGCTACTATAGTAGCTCTACAAAATGCCAAGCCAGCATAATATCCATTCCAACAAGTATTACTCTTTTCTGTAAACGCTAGCGTGGCATAAGTAAGCGAACATTTTTTTGTTTAAAAAAAACTCGTGGTTTATGTAGTTCTAAATTGGACTCTCTTCTTCAAAGAGTGGCATACTTAATGATTATTTCAACCTGTGTCTCCGCTTATGCACTGCTTTTATTTACTGGAGGAAAAATGCAAAGCGCAATGTAGAAAAAAACATCATTTTGTCGTCTATTTTTTTCTCTTCCTTTTTTGCAGTGACTTTAGTCCAAACCCGCTCGCATTCATATTGTTCTACAAGGAAAAGGGGAAAAAATCCTCATAACTTTGAAAGGACTTTGTTCAATTTATCCTGTTCAGCTTTTTAAAGCTTATGTAATGTCGTTTGAGAGTTGTTCCTCCAGACATTCCCATCTTGATCCAACACCGGCAAGGTAATACAGACAGGGAAATGGGGAAAAGAAATTTATACCCTGGACAAATTTTTTTTCTCTAAAATATTTATCCCAAAACATGTCATTTACAAGAAAAAAGTTGAACATACATTTGTAGTACGTAACGGAAAGAAATGGTAAAAATTTAAGTTTGAATGGTGATGCATTCAAACAGAAACTTCATATTCATTGCCATTATTAAAAGCGAATGGGGAGCGAAAGCATGTATTCTGATCCCATGGCATAACGGAAATACTAACACCAGCAAACAAAGCAAAAAATCTTGCTGAATCAACATGATCAGTCTAAATATGGTTCTATTTTCTAGTTGTAGGCATACAAGTATAGATGCCTACATTTTCCCAGGGAAGTGGCTCTATTGACTGACCAATGAAATTAGAAAGATGTTGGATTGCAAACAGATGTGTAGATCTCCATTTCTCCTGGTCGAAAAAAAAAAGATTTCAGAAAAAATATATAATCCACCCCGGAGCAGAGCAGAGGGAAGAACGTTTTTTTAGATGGAGTTAGAGTTGTGAGTGCTGCCACACACCTAGAGCATATTTTACCTGTGTGTTGGGATTCACGGAGCATCAGTAGCAGGAAAAAAATGGTGAAACTGTCAATTGTACGAGAAATTTCGTGTTTTCTCTTTCCCATGCTTTCACCAAAGTAAATAGATACAGTATAGATGGAACGAGCAAAGAGCTTTGAGCAAAAGGTCTCTGGTCTCTTTACCTTTTCACCCATCGTGTTGTCCATCCTACTTTGTTTCTCGTTTCGTGAGATTTTTATTCTACCTTGCTTTCAAATTGTCCTCCCTATCCTCACACATGACCAGCAATTTTTCAAGACGAACTTGGACATTTTTTCTTCAATTGCATCAGGAGCTATTTTTCCCTGGTATTCATCCCGTTCGAGAGGAAGAGAGAACAAGCTAGAGGTTTTTATTCATAATGTAATGTGTGAGTTTGAGTCAAGTTACACAACTCTTGCTTTCTGAATAATAGAAGAGCCATAATACAAAAGCACTACCTATTTATTTGCATTATCCATGTTGAATATACAAAAGTACTTTATGTATGTTCAACTATCTGTCTCCATAATGGACAATCTATGAATATATATAGGGAAACATCAAGGTAGGCACGGATAAAAGCTTTCCTTCCAACTTTGCAAGAGCTACAAAAATTGTATGCATATGTACTACAGATAAAAGCCAAGTTTTTTTTCTTTTTTCCACTCTCCTACTTTTTTTATACTCTTTTGTAAAATGAATGTGAAAAAGCGGAACACGACTATTCGATTGAATTGAAGTGTTGTTGTACTAAAAATTTACTACTGTGAGAGCAGAGCGCAGCGGACACAATTTTCCATTGTTTGTAATACAATCGAAGTGAACGGATGGACTACTTATCTAAAAAAAACTCTTGTACTACTTTCACTGCATTTCTAATATATGGACGAAATATTGAATGACGAATCAAAAAAATATGTAGTTGTAGTAGTAGATGTATTTTCATTTCTTTTCCGGGAACTTTTTTCGTCTGTGAAAATGTAAAGCATCCCGTTAAAAATAAGTCTCATTGCCTCATCGTTATGAACGAGAAAGGATGCTAAAAAGGGATGTTTACCAAAAGCCATCATGAGAGTCTTGACTGTCTGTGAACTTGTGAAGACAACCCTCATGCGAGAGTGTATGTATGTATGACCGACACGACATCCATCATTCATTTTCTCGTACATACATGACAGGTAACTAAACGCCACGCCACGCTGTTAGAAATATCTATGCACTATCGGGCAGACACATTATTGAATCTGTGAGAATTCACAAAAACTCCATCCCATCACAGCAGTTTTCCAAGTCAATATTACAGAGCTAAAGATTACAAAGCCAACAAATTACAGAGGGAAAAGAAGATGAAAGTGGAGAGTAGTTTGGTTTGAACTTTTAAAAATAGACGGGCAGGGTGTATGCCAAAATCTTACACCTTTCTAACCAGTATTTAGTAGTAATGAACGTTCGATGTAGGTACTTCACTTTCAAGTACACACACATTTTTTTCACAGCTTTAACCCCAACCACCTGCGTCATTTTTTATTAGCCCTGTGTGAACAAAAGGGCACTCTGCTTGGATGCTATGTAGTTTTCTTCAGTTCAGACCATGTCATACCTGAAAAAAAAGATTGAGCTCGTATGGAAGAGATGATGTGCCACTCACTCAGTCAGTGAGTGTACAACTTTTCCATATCTTTCCCATTTCATCTCACCTCTCTTTTCCACCGATACGAACAGAATCATCCCCTTTTTTCTCGCCTCACTGTTTCCAGTTCAGCTAGGCAAATACACTTTCACTAAAAGCAGGAAAAACTATTCTTTTTGTTCGGAAAAGTTTGTAATGCAAAAGCAAAGCACACTTCTACTCTTCTCTCTTTTATATAAGAACAATATAATATGCCAAAACATGTCCTCCGGTTGTTCACTCTCCAATTTTTTTTCAACGTTTACATTTTCTGACTTTTTTTTTACCAGAAAAGAATGGCTAACTGGGAGCGTTTGTTTTACCTATCTGTTTAACCATTTTGTAATAATATACCTTTGGTTTTCAATCTTCCCTCTTCTGTCATCTTACGAAAACCCTTTTTTGTTTGGAACACCGTCTGAGTCTGGATGTGGATGGAGGGTATTTCAGAGTCGTGGTGGTGGTACGCATTCATTTTTCATAGATATAAAAAAATTTTCACGGTGGAAAAGTGGAAATAGCGACAAAAAAAAAACCGACGCACACGAACGCCAACCAACCAGCCGGGGAGCAATTCGATTCGCGCTTTTGTTTACTTTACCCTCTGTTCCTGTGTACAATACAATTCGCCGCTATGATGATGGCAAGGCAATACTCTCAAGGCGAAAAAGTACCCCCGCCACTAACCACTTCAATATTGGTAGTAGAAGCGGTAGAAAAAAAAGTTTTTCCTTGCTATTTTACTCTGCCACTAGTGCGGTCGACCTTTTCAAAGTTCCTGGAATAGTAGCTACTCAGTTGAAGAGATTCATCGAGTTGAGAGCGTAAATAAATATAAATTATACAGGTATTTTGTCATTTGCATTTTTATTTGTGGAGAGAAAAAAAAACTATTTTTAAAACTTGAATCATGTGGAGATGAGAAGACGATGAAAAAGTGGCAACTGCTAAAATTGCTTCATAAAGGAAAGGAGAAAGAAGAAGTGTTATATTAAAGAAAACTTTGGGTGAGATGATGATGTCTTTGAAAAAGGACTTATAAGGGAAACGAAAACTTTTCTTTCTTCATAATGCGAAATAGAAAAGCGAAGAAAAAGAGTTAGAAAAAAGTTATTGTATCACATTAGTCACCTGAAATAAATTGGACCTTTTATAAACGGGTTGGTCGGTTGTGGTGGTTGGTGGCATGACATGATGGGAAAGTATAAAGTGAACTTCAAAAACCATTCTATTCCCCCCGTCGTAGGTAAATAAGTAACTTTTCTTTACAAAGTGATAATCAAGTTAAATAACACTTCCAGAAAAAATAGCCCGCCTTTCTGCCTGTTACATGGGGAAGCGAAACTTATTTCTTGATGACGACTGTTTCTTGTTGACAAATTCTGGAAACTTTTTTGTTTTCCCAAATAAATAGTCCCAAGATGTAGGTATTTGACTTTTTAGTCATCTGCATATTATAACGTGAGTAGGTTCATTAATCTAGCCAGGTCACAGACACACACACATATAAATACCCCAGGCGACGTGGTCTAGTAAACTTTTCCTAGCATTTCAAAACCAAAACCACTGGACTCGCATGTAAATTCATTCCCATCTTGAAAATGAAATGAGTTTCAAGTTTCTTTTAATTAATATGACTTGAAGGCAAAACATTTTGATCCGATTCTAAAATCGCTTTTGAAATGATCAATGTGAGAATTTACTTCATCAAAAGCTTTCATCACGTTAATTATGAAAAAGGTGGCAACACCATCCGCCATCGCTAGATAAAGTGTATGTGTCTATAATGTCGTATTTAGTAGCAGGTACAACTGGAAAAAGTTGCAGTGTTGTTAAGCGACTGCTAATAACCGTTGAGTTAAACGTGAACATGGAGAATTTCAAGGGGAAACTCTAACTCATGACTACACACATTTACGGGCCCAAAAACCATTTCCTGACAATTCACAATTATTTCCGTTTCCACTCTCCTTTCCTCGTAAATTCATTCTATTCTTTGAAAGCTTATCGTGCTCACTCACCGCGCAAAGCAAAATGTATTTGCCGTTGTCGGTGAATTGACTTGGGTAATGCAGAGCTTTATATAAGTACTTGTCGTTGCGATCTCGATCTCATCCTACATGCATTGCATTTTGGAGCATCTTTTGCTTGCGACGCTATTTTTGGAGTCGCCACGGTAATACTGTAAAAGAATGCCCCTCTATTTCCCCTTCTCGTACTTTCATGAGCGTTGAGAGCATGAAAAAAAAAGAAGCAAAGAGGCATTTTTAGTCTATTATGCCGTTCATACAAGGCTAATAGAGGTTGATTGCTATTGTTCAAGAAATCGTTTTTAGTGGCTAAACTACAGAGGAAAAGTGTGTGATTCTCAATTTTTCATCCGCTTCGACTTCCTTTATTCTCACAAGAGCATGTGATGATGTTTGGAAGGATTTGAAAGAGAAGAGGAATGATTGAGAAAAAAACTCTATTTCCGATTACATATTACAGAGGGAATAGGAAAAACCCCTTGCCTGCTTTTATGACTCTTCAAACTACATTACCAACAGATGGGCCAATTTTTTTTTGAATCGTGTATCCATCCACTCCGCAGCTCAAATTACGTTTCGTGCTGATGTTCTTCATGATGCTGCTGTTGATGATGGATGCAATGGAGGTGGCGGTAAACGTAGGAAAACTATCATTTCGTTAGAGAATCAGCAGGTGGATATTTCATCGACTTTGGGGTAGATAAAAAAACCCATGTTGTACGCGTGTTACCTTCTTCAAGAATTGCCATTTCGTTGAGTTACAACGACTAAAAAAGCCTATTGATTGTCGAAACTTTACAAGCTAAAAGCCTTCTGAAAAGAAAATTTAGAAGACTCAAGTATATAAGTAGAATATACCAGTCATGTTATGTACTCTCACTGGTCTGGTCAAAGCAATAAATCAAGCTTAAAGAATTCAGCCCGAAAAACTATTGATTTTCAACTTTTATCCTAAAGGTCAGCAGCTCTACTATACATGAATTACCTAAGAATTTGAAAGTATTTTTGAAATGAGAATAATATATTGCATAGTTTGAGGCAATGCAAGCTTAAACTTTCCCGTCGTTTTTCATTCCCTATCATTTAAAACTACGTCATTATTTAGCGCAGAAAATCTAATTTTCCGTTTTTATTAGCAAAGTTTTTTATACTGGCTTGGAAAAGTAGCTGCTCAGGTGAAATTGGAAATTTTCAAAAAAGAAAGTAAATTCTTCCCATTGAGGTAACTACTACTTCTTTTCCACATTCCGACAATTTTTTCAAGCTGGATGAGGATAAGGATTGAGCCGGAGCAATCGTAAAAATTCATCCATACCTTTTTATGCGCTTGTGTCATAAGAAAGAAAAGGGATGTAGTGGAGGAGCTCATCTCTAAATTTTCCATGTGAAATCCCATCTGCGTTCATTCCCTTTAAAGCATTAACTTTTTTATACGAAAGACAGTGAGGGACTCCCTCAGGACGCATATAATATTACAGATAAAGCATATTGTACACAAAATGGCACAATTTTACCTATGTTTATGCTCAACCTGTCATGACCCCAATCTTTGCAGGCTTCAAGCTTATATTCCTACTTACTTTCCCCCTGCTTTCATGCTACATGCATTATGCACACTCACATTCCCCCTTCCTTTCTCTCACTACAAAAGCTTTTTTGTCATAAAAATAATACTAAAAATATTGTACGCTGCCCGGAGTCCACTCTTCTTTTTCTGGATGGAGTTCACAAAGAAAGAAAAAAATACAATTCACATTGCTCTCAATTCAATATGAAGTAGTTCTACTAGACACTGCCACTTTATTGTAGTCTTTCATAGGTGAATTGCAGGTGTGATGGAATTTTTTACAACTCACATGAATTTAAAGCCGACTTGTGCAAAGTGAACAAGGTAGCCATGCAAAGATAACGTGAGGAGGGAAATTCCTTTGTACACATCATAAAGCTGGGGAAATAAATGCTGAATTTTTAGATGTACCAAAAAGTCTGTACGATCAACATAATAATATTCTTCAGTTCAGATAGCCATTTAAGAATATAACGAAGAGACAACAAGCAAATAGGATTCAAACAAGGAAGAGTCGTAGATCAACTACAACAACAGCTTTCTCTATCCCTTCATCCTTTAAGGCATAACTTATTCATGGAACGTATTCAAGATTTCGAAAGCCCTGATTTTTTCATGTACTTTTGTATTATTATAAACTTTAAACATGAGATGTTTTTCTTCGATACAAGTGATACAAATATATTGTCCGTTCAATTGTTTATGCTACTTGAAAAGTGAAAAAATAGTCATTTTTAGTTTTAAAAAAGAAAGAGTTTAAAATTTCAGCAAGTTACTAGAAAGGTGAAGAATTCTTTATGTTATTACTGCTTTACGCGAACAGAAAATAATTTTAAAAACTCCTTTTTTGCTGTCTATTTTTTAATCAAGCTCAATTGCATGGGTATTATTTTTTTTTAATAATTTGGTATTGCAAGTCATCTTTTTCTTTGTAAAACAAAGACAAAATATTAAAAGTAATCTTGGTTCATAGGAGTTCATAAAATACTAGTTGATCTATAATGTAAGCATATTAATGGAGCTCCTATTTCCACATAAACTGTACTTCGTACCCATAAATCTAAAAAAATCAGGGAAACACGTCATGCATTCATTATTAAACCATAATGTGCACCTGATGTTATGCAGAAATGTCTAGAGAGGGACCACTGTGGGTCAATGAAATAAGAAGTCTGTAGTCTCTACTACCTCCTTGAAATTTGTAGATGAATTAGTCAGCTAACACTATTCAGTATATTTAGTTGCTTTTCCTTTTAGTACCTGGATTAATATAAAGATAGTTTAATATTGTGATGCAGTATGCACTGCATGCATTTTCATTTTACAAATACCTTTACGAAAAAGGATTAAGTTCTAACAAAAAATAAAAATATGTAAAAATGTTCGTGCATAGGTATACATGGATTCTTTCGGTTTTACCAACATTTGATCTTTTTTATATCTGACATGAAAGCTTAGGTCCTTTCGCTATGACGTACGTGTAAAGGTGCAAAGTGGGATCAGGTAGGTTTCAGATTTTTCTTTTTGGGTGACTGAAGACAGTCTCATTTTCCTACTTCCATGAAAAAATTAACAGACCGTCATTGTCAGTAGTGTTTAAAACAGGTGCTTGTGATAATATTTTTTCCCCCAATTTTGAATTGAATGTTTTGTAGGACATGAAGTTTATGCGAAATAGACTTGATTTTATAGGTTTTAAGTATTTAAAGTTTAAGTGATCTTATTTAGAATTCCAATAAATAAAGAGGAATTTTGCAATGAAATTAGTCAATTTTTGCCGTGCTTTAATCATCTTCCATTTATTTGGCCTAACCTTAGGTAAACCACATAAAACATTAATTATTGGGTGACATATTCATATATGGCGAGATATTTATTGTTGTCAAATGTATTCAGGGGGACGATGGGGGTGGGGTGGCAATCGAGGTCATAGCACAGGTGGACATTTTGTCGGTGGTGGAAACGGTTGGAGACACTCAACAACCAATAGGCGTACTCAGCACCGCATCACTGCAATTTACTTACCACAGCAAATAATACATGGAAGTGACAATAATGACTATATTAAAAGACCACACAATAATTCCAATAACCATTGGACGGGAATTCTAAATGACCCATACTCCAATATTGAAATTACGGAAGATACAGCCACAGATGCGTCAGACGAATCCAGTTGCCTTATCCCGTCAATGGGTGACATGTCAAAGTTTGAATTGAGATGCATTCTCACCGAGTCGGATAGAGATGAGGATTGCAGCAATTTAGGGAAAATTTTATCATCAGGAACAATAGTGCAGCTAAAATGTAAAGCTCCATTTATTAGTGAATCTGGCGAAACTCGTTTATGGACCTGCGATGACGGAGTCTGGAAAGGAGAATTCAAACCGATTCGATGTATTAGTATTTCTGAGATGAAAGAAGAAGACGAAAAGCCCACATTCCCCCAAAAGAGACCATACCTTCCGTGGTTTCAGAATCATGAGAAGCCAGTAGAAAACCCTAAACCTCAACATAACAAAGGGGAAGATAACAATGTTTGGACAATTTACTTACCACAGCAAATAATACATGGAAGTGACAATAATGACTATATTAAAAGACCGCACAACAATTCCAATAACCATTGGACGGGAATTCTAAATGACCCATACTCCAATATTGATATTACGGAAGATACAGCCACAGATGCGTCAGACGAATCCAGTTGCCTTATTCCGTCAATGGGTGACATGTCAAAGTTTGAACTGAGATGCATTCTCACCGAATCGGATAGAGATGAGGATTGCAGCAATTTAGGGAAAATTTTATCATCAGGAACAATAGTCCAGCTAAAATGTAAAGCTCCATTTATAAGTGAATCTGGTGAAACTCGTTTATGGACCTGTGATGACGGAGTCTGGAAAGGAGAATTCAAACCGATTCGATGTATTAGTATTTCTGAGATAAAAGAAGAAGAAGAAAAGCCCACATTCCCCCAAAAGAGACCATACCTTCCGTGGTTTCAGAATCATGAGAAGCCAGTAGAAAACCCTAAACCTCAACATAACAAAGGGGAAGATAACAATGTTTGGGGTAGTCTTTTTCCAGGAGTTATTGTTCCCGATGATACTAATTTCAATAGAGAACAAAACCGTCCCCAACCTTGGGGCTCTGCAGATGAAAACAAAGGTTGGGTAACGACGACGACGACAACGACTACAGAGGAACCTTGGCGACCATGGACAACGAGAGGCGCCAACCACAACCACCACCAGCACTACCACTACTGCTACAACAACAACAACTACTACTACTCCAACTACAACGACGACGACACCACCTCCAACAACCACTAGTTCAACAACAACTACTCCAAAGCCGGATGTTTTTGACTGGAGAATCAGCGACGGGCCAAAATGTCCACCACTTTCAAAACGAGTCGGAGTACAGCTAAAATGCATTTCAAGAACGCCACTCCCATGGGCACCTTCGTCCTTTGTAGTCACTGAGGACGAATGTGAAACGCCCCAACAAATTGTAAGACAATGATTGGAGACGATAAAGAGATGAACAAATACAAGACTCGTGTTTGTACTTTATTTCAGGGAAGTGAAGCAACATACCAGTGTCAAAAGTATTACGAAGCCACTTCAACTCTAAAAACGCTGTACAGGAAGTGTAAAGAGGATGGTACCTGGTCAGGAGGTGCAGATATATTTTCATGTGCATTGGAATGTGGAGTTGCAAATCCTGTTGGCCAGATACCACTAATCACCCACGGCGAGCCGACTTACAAAGCCCAATGGCCTTGGCACGCGGCAATATTCTTCCAAAAACGTCAAGACGTCCTGGCATATGATTATAATTGCGGGGGTACATTAATTAACAAAAGAGTTGTTTTGACAGCAGGACACTGCGTTACATCCTCGCGTTCTGCGAGTCTGAGAAACGTGTCGATGTTTAGAATTGATGTGGGGCGATATGAAAGAACGATTGATGATGAATTCGTTCAAACTTTTGCTGTGGAGGAAATTATTGTGCATCCAGATTACAATCCTAATACCTTTGACTCGGACATTGCAATTATAGTTTTGAAGGGGGTAGTTTCGATTGGGTATCATGTTAGACCTATTTGCTACCCACAACAGCAAAATGCTGCATTTGAGGAAGTTCTTCTTGCCAGTGGTTCTGTCGGAACGGTTAGAATCTAATCACTATTTACAAATGTTGAAAATACTTAT
>JAHZMX010000458.1:0-24257 GCA_027743895.1 Seira musarum
TAGGAGGAGCGTAGGTAGGAGTGGGATTTGGTGGTGGAGGTGCGGAATTTGTCGCAATGTAGAAATTGTAATTTGCATGGGGATTATGGGTAAAATAGAAGTTGTGCATGTCCCCAGGGAATCCCTCTCCGTTTTGATTAGGATTGGAATTAGCGTTCCGATTAAAAGAATTCATCTTGTCTTTCGAAAATAAATGTATAAGTTCTTCTTATATAATCACAAACTCTCTCGGAACTGGAATTTACTCAAATCGTTGATGAACAAGAAAACTCAAGCGCCAAACTTGCGTCGTCCGGCGTGTTCGGGAGAAAAAAAAATGGCGTGTCCAAAATCAAAAGCTATCCACCTTCCAAAAATCAAATGAATTGTGTTTCGGGTTCGGGGGCGAATGAGGGAAAACAAAATGCTGTTTAGGTATCTAAAATAAACGCATCATTTGCATTGAGCGACACGAAGTCCTATTAATACACTTACATTTATTAAAATTAAATGAAATCCAAGCTTTTTTACAAAACACGTGGGAAAGATAAGCAAAGCCAACGTCAGAGAAACGAAGGTTAGGTTAGTCGCTTTGCTTTCGCCCAACCTCTCGCACCTCACATCACCCAAGGGACCTGCCTGTTCCATTCCATGTTGGATTACGCATTGAAAGTGAAGTGAAGGTGTCAGTCAGTGTTAAGTGAGTAGGCGTCAAGTCAAGGTACTTTTTAATGGGAAGGGATCGGAAAAGCTAACCACGCAGCGCAGCACGCACGCTCGCCTCAGCCTCAGCTCGAATTGAATCGCGTTTGCTTTTTAGAAGGTGAAAATGAAGGAGTAAGCTTGCTTGCTTTCTTGCGCATTCATTCGTGCTCATGTTTAAATTATGCCGAGTCGTCAATCACGTCGCGTTTGCTTTGGAAGGTACCTAACTTTTTTTTGGAAAGGGAAAAATAAAAAAAAATAATACGCATTGATGCATTATGCATTTATGTTCGTGTTAAAATTATGACATTAGTCATGTTATTATGTCAGTGTCGCCATTAGCTTAGCTTTTCCTTTATTAAAGGGTTCGGTGGCGCGGTACTTTTCATCTTGACTAAAATGCAAATGAGAAATGAGATGGAAGTGGAATGAACATGAAGGATGATAAAAACTCATTTTTATTAGACTTTTCACAAGTCATAATTATGTGTTGAATCAGATAACGTAACATGGTTAGGTTTTATCTATAAGCTTTAGGAGAATAGTCTCTGGTACTTTGCTATACAAATAAAAGAGTCGTGTTAGTTATAAATATTTATAGTTGGAAAAATCTATTTAGAAGATAAAAATGAACAAAGTTCACATAAAAATATCGAGAATCTTTTTTTTTGTCCAATTTCATTGACGTACAAAATGGAGAAAGTGTCTCCAATACTATTTTGGGGTCACTTGAGACACAGATCACAGTGTAATGCTACTGCGTCACGAACGAATTCTTTTTCTTTTCTTGCGCTGCTGCGAAAATTTCTTAGCCTTGCTCTCAGGTTGCTGTTTTCTTTTAATTTTAAGATTCAATTTTCGTCAAATTTTAAAGCGTCTGACCTTTGTCTTGAATTTACAAAGTGAACGGAACCTCTTCAACAATCGTATAGCTGTCTTGATCAAAATAACTATATCAAATTCAACACAAAAAAACACGAAGCCAATTAACATAACTACAGCAGAAAAGATTATTGGAGCAAACAATTTGTGTAGTTCAATAACGTCAACTTGTATAAAAGGTCTATTAAAGCTCTCCCCCACTGAGTCCATTACGTTGTCGAGAAAATTATTTGCCCAAGTATACCACTCGTGACTTTGTCCCGGAGACCGGATTGATGGATTCTTTCAACTGTCTCCATTAGCCACTGTCTATTTACAGTGGTCATTTGCCAGTAAGTGAAATCCGCGTCTAATAGTGGCTCCCTGACATATCTGCAACTTGCAATATGTTCCATTGCGTTTTTAAATACGTGGAGTACTCACTTTCCCATGTAATGATAAAATAATTAGCGAAAACTGACGCTGAAGATATGCGACAAAATCCAAGTTTGAAAATCCTTCTTTGGGAATGTAAAATGCTTCTGAAGGTCTGACCCGAATGCGTTTCTGAGCAAAAATTGAAGCGTAAAAGTCCGGCCTCATGTCTTCGTGCAACAGGATCTTATACCTGCAGAGTTGAAATCACAGATAAAAATTAATTTATGGAAAATATCATATTGACAGCGATAGTAAAAAATGCCTAAAAGACTTTTTTGGGGCGAGTTGAGAATTTTTCCACTTGGTGTTTCACGTTTTAATTAAACCCTTTTAAACCATGATTTAATACCAAAGTGGTGAGAAATTTAAGAAAAAAACCATCCGGCACTTACCCGTTTTTCAGAAAGTCATTGATTCTCTCATAAGCCGGAAGTGGAGTCCGCACCGACACGGTACTGGTAAGAGAGTCCTCATACAAAGTCGTAACAAGAAACATCGAATATAAAAGTATCAAATAAAGACATTTTGTCTCCTTAAATACTGAAGCAGACTCTCGAGTAAGCATACACAATGTTTTCAATGTTTCTAGGATCACAAGCCAAACACCAGAAAACATGCGATTCCTCATCACGATTAGAAACACAAGCGCAAATTTCGACACTATCAATAGAAGCCATGCGTCCCTAGAAAAGGCTGCAGTCCACAATTTTGCATTTATAGATCTACTTTCGGTGGCGATTTTTTCGCAGTAAAATAGATTGGAATAGAATGTCTGGGAGTAGTGAAAAGAAAAGAAAGAAGAGTAAACGGACATAGCGTTGGCGTTGGCACTGCCATAGGTGGTGCCAACAGTTTGGGCGAATAATGAGTGCCTCCGTTCTTCTTCAACTATTTCGAATGAAATATTGTGAGAATTAGCCAAGTAAATTAGGGACATGATAATGGGGTCGCAGTTATGCATGGCTAGCGACTTTAACAGAAGGTGGGCACANAGGGACATGATAATAGGGTCGCAGTTATGCATGGCTAGCGACTTTAACAGAAGGTGGGCACAACGGTAGAAGGAACGTTTTGATGAAGGCAACACTTTCCTGGATTGATGTATGGCAGTTATTTCTCGGCTTTTCATGCGGAATAGAATTTATGAATGATACACCATTTTTTGGCAAACAATAAATTTTATGCAATTTTTATTTTTGCACAGAAAATACAATTCAATTAAAATTTAGAGATTTTAAGCAAAAATTTTTAAATTTTTGAAGTTAATTGAGCTCAAACATTTAAAAAAATAAATGGGAAATGAATTTTGTGGCAAATCCCGACGATAGTGGAAGGCTATTTTGGGGGACTGGAGTTGTTCCTGTCGTGAATTTGCTGAATTAATTGTAGGGATAATAACCCGTTATTAAAGTGGAAAACTCATTTCATGTGAGAAAATAAAAATAAAAATTGTGTTTTATTCAATGATTTGTCCGCCAAAATATGGTGTATGACAAACCCGTAGCTGTTCCTGAAATAAAGCTTGTGGGCGTTTACTGGATTCTTAAGAAAAGTCGCGATATTTTTTACATTCCACTCAGTATCTGAATGGCATGACTCATCACAATATCCAGCGCAAACTAATGAAAACTTAACGGACGAGGAGTCATCATTGTTGTTTTGAATACTCAGAATTAGTTTGATCGCTGGAAAATATTGAACTTCTGGAAGTCGGGAAACTACCGAATTATCTTCAAAATCCATAAGAATTAGAACAGTCGAAGTGCGCAATAAATAGTCATGAAAATTTCCAAGTATTTCAGTTTCAACTGACACATTTTTTGGATTCCCCGTCGACCCAAAAATTATTTGGAAAGGTTGCGTATATCGAAAACTGACATCCAATTTAAAATGTGCTTCCGGATTGTATGAATAGTGGCTCAATAATAGAATATTTTCCAGGGAAACGATATGTCCGTCAATATCAAATTTGAGAATCGATGACTGCGAGTGGATCCAAAGAACGTGATTTTCACGAGAAGCTCTTAAAACGGAGATTAGTTTTTCAAGGGCATTACTTACGATCACACTTTTAGACGCACTTGTAACGATTTCAGGAGCCACAACGGCCAAAATAGAAAAGAAAGTTACAAAACAAAATATTTCCATTTTTCTATTTTTCATATTTAATATTGAAGACATATTGGGATTTGGGCCTTTGGCTATCATTTAGTTTCCCTTTTTTGTATTACAAATTGACATTCAGGACGAAAGAAAGTTACTGTCTGGTTTTAAGCGGCGCGTGCCATAATTAAAAGTTAATGTATCCTGGAAAATCAATAAATAAATAATTTCATGCCCAAAAATAAAGTAATTGTGAGTAGCTACAAGCGCGTGTTTAATAACTCCGTGGAAAAGTATTTTATACCAACCCGATATGTGTTCCAATGTACGGCCAACATGCATGGTAAAAATATGATTACCCAAGTTGTAATTTAGCTTACAGCTACCCGAAATCGATCTATCATATTTTACTCCTAATCATAATCGATGCATCGGTAGAAAGTGGTTTGAAATTCCGTAAATAAAAAACGAAGGATTTGAAAATGGAAACCGAAATAATATTATTTTTATGGGACATTCGAGTAAAAAATTGTAAAAATTAAAATGAAAGAGGATATTCAAAATTCATATCATGGAAATTTTTTAAGTCATCAACTTAATTAATTTCTTTTTAAATAAAACTTATTGCTGGATGGGAGGTAACTGACACTATTATTTCCCTATCCCTATTAGATCTATAATCCACATTGATGTGATTGTTTTGTTAAAAGAACACCACAACGGGTAGTGCAGGTTCACAGAGTGGGGCAACTTGAACGTTTTGGCAAATATTTTCTTTTCTTTTCTCATTCTTTTAAGAAACCACAGAAAAGAAGACCCAGGGTGATAGTGATGTCTCTTTCCTCGGGGAAACACCGGAACCTGGAATATGGTCAGCTTTCCAGAAAGTGGTAGACGAAACTCAAAAATGCAATTTTACAATAAACATAAATAGCAAAGATAAGTTCAAATGAAATGAAACATGAAATTAGATGCAGAAAAACTCACATGAATAAATCAAAGTTTTGTGGAAAAAGTAAGGAAAATCCGTTACAAATGTTCATGAAAATTAAGTGTAATTAATATTAATGGAGCTAATGACATGACTGTAATGAAATCAGTTCATCCAAAATTCTCACCCCTTTTCTGACCGAAAATTAATTGTTCTTTGAAAGAAAAACTGATTTCCTATTTGCATCTTTATTCTCTTCTTCATCATCTCATCACCACAAAAAATTATAATAAAACTAATGTAATCAAAGTGCGTTACATTCTCATTTCACAGAATTCATATTAACTTTTTTGGTTTCCTATTTCATTTCACAAATAATTCGTTTAATTTTTTTGAAATTTTTTGAGTCAAACGATTACCTTTTGCGATTCTATCTCTAGAGAATTATGTACATAAATCTAAGTAAAAAATACATCCATATAGTACATCCACGAGTAATTACGATTACGAGAACAAAGACAATTGTTCACAATCTAAAACTCTGGTCTGGTCGGTCAGATTTTCCATTTGCTTTTTGATTTTTACTTTACTTAAAATAATATAATTATGATTATTACACATTTTAAAATTTACATTCATCATTTCTTGTTATTGTTTTTGATTTGAGTTCACGAGTTTGTAGTTCAGAGAGTAGAAACATTAATTTGTAATTTAATAATTAATGACTAATTTAATTTTTTTTTGCAAAAAACCAAACATTTCGCTTTTACTTTTCTTGTGGTGGACATTTTTACGAATACGTTTAGCGTTAGCGTAAACAAAATTTCATTCGATTTTCTACTTTTATGTACTCTTCTTTTTAGGACATTTGATTTGATTAGCTCGTATATAAATCGGTTTTTTAAAGAAACTTTAGGCACGAGGCAACTGACACATTTCACAATTAGGTCCATTGTTGTGGTTGTTAAAAGTACAATGAGAGCAGGTCCACACAGACTGTGGGGCGATTTGAGGTTGTTGACGAGAGCTGGATCCAGCAGCGGCTCCGTCAGATCCCATGTTCCCAGCTTTCAGTACTTGAATTAACTGAAAAATGAATAAGCGACACATCAGTTGATTTAATTGCCATATTTATAAAAATTACTTGTTAATGTTAATGTTGACGGACAATGTATACGACTTACCGTTCCCCAACTTTCAAATTCTTTCCATTCATCAGCCTTTCGACTATCGCTATCTCTAACCGCTTCCAACAGAGGACCAATTGAGTCTTTAATAGGGACGAGTTCTATCGACGCTATGTATAAAAGGAAATGGAAATCGCTGACAATTTCTAAGAATGGAGTGGTCGTGCCCTCAAACTGTCCTAGATAGGAGGCTAAAGCGTTGAGGTCTTGAAGTTGGTCGTCCACCAGTCGATTCTCAACCGGGAAAGGTTTGGTACCAGCTTTGACGGCGAATGTGAATCTAGGCTCTTTGGGCGTGGAAACAGGCACGTCAACGAGAAGATACTCCACCGGGAGTGGTCGGGCCATACGGGTTACTTCATTGCCGTACTCATCCTTTTGCTGTAAGAATGCGAATGAATAACAATACATACATTGTTAGTATTAAAATTCGTTATACGATAGTTTATTTTACTTCAAATTTAAATTACCTTGTAAAAGACATCAGGCACATATTGTTGTTCTGAGGATTCTTTCACGTATCCCAGCTCAGGTGAGTCTTTCGTGGGAAGTAGACACACATCCTTAACGAGACCCATGCATTGATTAGAAACTTGGTAGCCGACCATGTGCACCTGATTCGTCTCATCTCCTACAATTTCAAATTAAATTTGTTCGATGGTTTATACTTTAAATTCATTATTCAATTGAAGTTGGAAAATGTACAAAATATATTTACTAACCCGTGATAATGACTGTAGCAAATTTAGACCCGAAATAACCCCTCTTTGGGGAAAGTTTACAAGGATTTGGAAATGTATTTTGGAAATAAGCTGCAGTAATGCATTCTTGAGCAGACATAAAGTACGAGTGGATTCCCCTGAGATGCTTGACAGTTCCTTTACTCACATCCTCTGGGATAAGATCAGTGAATATCCAACCGACGACTTGTAATCCCAATGCTTTCGCCATTTCTGTCACTACATTCATCTTGTCGTCTTGAAGTTCAAACTTTATGCTATCTTTCGTTGAATATTGGGGTGGTTCGTATATCGCAGCCACTCTTGCCCTGATAAAATAATAAAATAAGTAGGTAAATTGCTTAAAAATTAGCAGACTGTGGAAATCTCTCATCATCTGAAAAATAAGCATTCAGCTATACTAACGCTTAAATCTTCAAGAGCAGCGAATTTCCCCCTAAAAATATAAATGAGAAGACAATTTGTAAGATCCTTTCCATTAAACTGATGACAGATAAATGAAAATGAAGCTTACTTGTCAACACCACCCGTCAATTTCCTTAAATATGAGTGAAATGAAAGATGCTTAATGTTTTGTTCCTTTAGATATCCCTCATCATACGGTTCTAATGGAGCACAGAATACACACTGTCCGTTTTCCCCATGTCTGCACATTTTAGGATCCTTCTGCCTTCGTATAAGACCTTTTTGACCAGTGAGAACAATGTCAACATCATCCTCCTTAATGTCCTTAACTTTAGTTGACGACACGGATTTATTAGCAGGTATTGGGAAATCATGGGAGGTAGCTATCTTTCCTCCTTCCGTCACTTATACTCCCAGGAGTAGATGCACTCGATGAGGAACCCGCCGTTGCGGAACTAGTCGCGGTTGCATCTTGCATTTCAACATCTTCTGAAGTTAAGTTGTATCCTTTGACGGCTTCGACGTAAAGAGTGTCTCCATGCTTGATACCGTACTTTTGGAGGGTTTCAGACTTTGATGATCGTATTTCACTGCCTTGAAGGTTCTTCCTGTCCCTGTGGACTGTGAACGCGTAGGCAGTGTACTTATAAGCATCTTTTATCTGAATAGAAAATTAAGCCACAAAGTCCGTTACAATTTTAACTTAATAGTGTAAATCACTTTAACGGTTTAAGTTGCAACATTAACGCACCTTTTCATATAAGCTTAGAGTATCCGATGTAAGTGAGGCCTGAATTCGCTTCGAACCCTCTCGGGCTTGTAAACGAACCGTGATCTGAAAACATTCCGGAAAAAATTGTTAAGTTTCTATTGAATCATATTGGACATTGAATAGTTTAATAACAAAATCTAACGATCAGCGAAAGTCCCGTATGGCAATACAATCTATTTTAACGACTTACTTGTGATTGACTCATCTGTCAAAATTGGGCGGGGAAGAAAGGGCCTTCCAATCCTCAACGGTCACTACTCCTTTTTTTAATAACCAGCAACGGCAACCGGAGGAAAACACTATAAATCCAGACCACCCACACCACACGAACCGAAGCGAACGCAGGCGCTTTTAAATTAATTACCTAAAGAAACTTAACTATATTTAATCAAAAGATCCTCTTTCCTGGACTGGACTTCAGTAAACGAACCGTGATCTGAAAACATTCCGGAAAAAATTGTTAAGTTTCTATTGAATCATATTGGACATTGAATAGTTTAATAACAAAATCTAACGATCAGCGAAAGTCCCGTATGGTAATACAATCGATTTTAACGACTTACTTGTGATTGACTCATCTGTCAAAATTGGGCGGGGAAGAAAGGGCCTTCCAATCCTCAACGGTCACTATTCCTTTTTTTAATAACCAGCAACGGCAACCGGAGGAAACCACTATTAATCCAGACCACCCGCACCACACGAACCGAAGCGAACGCAGGCGCTTTTAAATTAATTACCTAAAGAAACTTAACTATATTTAATCAAAAGATCCTCTTTCCTGGACTGGACTTCAAAGAATTTTCCAAATTTTCCTTCCTTTTGACACAATCAATTTTGGATGGATTATTATTCAACTGTCACTGTCACAGTTACGGTTATGATGACAATTATATTTTGCTTACGGGTAGTAGATTATCAAACGTGTAGCTCAAAAAAGTGAATGATCATTCCCATTCCATCATCATCTTTTCTCCTCACCTGTGAATTAGGTGCATCTAAAGGTAAGTAAGATAGATGTACAATCACAATCAAGAATGACACGGCAAAAGCACTTCAACTTCTGCGCCCATCCACTTTTATGAACTTTGTTTTCTCTATGAATGCATCATATGGAGCAATACGAGAGATGATTTATTATGGGCCCAGTACTCCCTCCTAAATACATGAAGTGTATTACATCAATCCGGTTTGAAATGTGTGGACGGGACGGGATGAAGAGAAGAGCATTTGATTTGAAAAACAAAAACAGATTTCCGTACAATTTAAATGCATTGTGCATGTATTTGAAACAGATGGAAATGGAGATGAAAATGAAACACTCGAACTCGAAATGAAAAACTGGAAATGGACTGGAGTTGAGTGGATTGCACTGGAGAAAATATGTTTTGCTGGAGAAGATCAATATTTAATTTTGTTGTTTGTTTATCCTGATTTAAATGTTTGTGGAGTTTGAAAGAGGTCATAGACTTTGAAATAAAAAAACATGCTTGAATCATGAATTAGTACAAGTGTGATAATTAATTGTCCAGACACAATACTTTCTCCAGCAGTGTCCAACAGCGTTTGTTGTTATTTTTAGATTGTTTTATGGTTGAGGTTGTGTTGTTGTGCCTAAGTCAAAGTCATGGATCTCTCGGCTAATTTTGGTAGGTTAAATGGGAGTTAAAGTGACACATTTTAATGGGGTGAAAAGATACCTATTTATCCATCAAATGAATGAATCCGTTAGATGAGATGAGAGATGAGATAAACCAATTCGAAATGGTGAAACATCGCTCTAGTTTTGCCTTAAATGAAGCAGAAAGGAAATGATTAAGAATGAGCAAATGTGATACATAACATATTAACCCGGTGTAATTATCCAGATACAAAACAAGAATCAAGAATCTTTGAAAATCTGTTAATGCCATATTAGATGCACAAGTCCATCCTTTTCTCGATTAGGTCGCAATTAAAACATTAAAAAATTTTGTATTAACTCATGGCAAACCGTATCTTCATCTTCGTCCATTATTAAACTTAAATTCATATGAATCAGTGCATCATGCATCGTCACATTTTAAATGACCTCTTGTGCCATGCCATAAATAACGGTTTTGCCCTTTAAGAACTAACGGATTCATATCTATCACAATAAAATTTTTTAATGAAGTATGTGTGATTATGTAGAAGAACTGATGCAGCGATCTCCAATTTCACACCATGACATGAAGAATTTTCTGAGGGAAATGCGACGGACGCCTTCTGGAACAGTGACGGTCTCAAAACTTCTTGCAGGAAAGATTCAAGGTCCTTCAGAAGCCCAGTCAATTCATGCCTTCGAGGTCTGTATTGAATTTTGAGGTTGATTATATTTGTGACTGAATTTTCGGCATAAATTAATTTTACTGGTTCATTTGGAATGTTTAGTTTCTAGAAGCAGCACTGGAATCAGAAACGGAAGGTTCTATCGAATTCAGGACTGAAATAGGGAGATACAGATTTCTGAACGAAATCATTCGTATATTGTCCCCAAAGTATTTGGGTGAATCAACCCCAGAAGCTGTGAAGGAACGTGCTGTGAAATTCTTAGAAGATGCGGCTGGAGCTAAGAGGAAACGATGGTTCCCCAGCGAGCACTCCAAAGTTAATTCGGTCTATCAGTCTTTGATTGACGGTGGAATTATTCCTGTAAGATTTTTTCCCAGTATTCAGATTCCATTTTGCGTCTCTGAATCTTTTTTAATCGTGATTCAATTTATTTTTTAACACATAAACGATTTCAGAAACCAAATAAAGTTGCAGACGAAGATGCAGAATTCCAAAAAAGTATTTTCGAAAGAGGTGAAAACGCTGTGATCCTAAAACGTTTACTTCAATCCAAGGATCCATCGGACCTCCAAGCCGCAAATCGCCTCATCAAAAACCTCGTCGACGAAGAAGCCAGAAGAAATGAAAGACGAGCAGAACTACATTCCCTCATTGATCGAATCGAAACCTCAGTCGGTCTTTTAACCGAAATGCTTAGTCAGCCAAATATTGACAAAGAAATTGTCGAAGAACTTGTCGACACCTGCCGTAACCTACGCCAAAAATTGGGTGGTGTGGCTACCGAAACAAATGACGAGGTTACGTCGCTCCTCCAAGCTAGTGAAAACATTGAAAAGGTCTTAACACTTTATGAAAGCAAAAAGGAATGGCCGAACAATCCTCCAAAAGAAACGGCGATGGAGGAATCCGCCAATCCCGGTTCTAGTGCCGGTGCTTGTTCTAGTTCTGTTGCAGAGTTATCTTTAGCTGATCAACTATTAATGAATTTAGTAGACTCAAGTATTATCAGTCCAGCCCAAGCTGGTGCGAGTGCTTCTACTGTTCCAAAACAGAATGGAATTGAAGATGGAAACCTTTTGCTTAATCTTGATGTTGACCTTGGCCAAGGACCACTTCCTAAAAGTAATGGTGATACGAAACCGGAACCTGTGGAACCTTTATTCGAAATCAGTAAGATAAGCAGAGAGATGATGGAACAAGGATTGAAGGGAATACCAAATTCAACGCAATCAAAAAAGTACGACTAGTTTAGTTTTAATTACAATTTTGTTGTGGCTGGTGGGTTATCATTGGCTGAAACTGAGTATTAAGTCCAACAAAGTTTTATAATTTTCCTGAAGAAGACAAGAGCATTTTATTTTCCTAAAATAGGGAACCCCAAAGTTTTGACTTGATGCAACGCAAAGGTTCTTGTCCGTAGAAGTCTCCTTTTACCCCATTTTCCCATTTAATTTCGATTGACCAATGTAATGCAAAAGATTACAAAAGAGTTTTAAAAAGTTATCGTTTTTTTGAATTTTGCTAAATATGATTAATTTGAACAAGAAGAAAAACCAGAAACTAAATGAATTTTGAAAATAGACCGGAAATAGCAATTTAACGTATCTGTGTCATGCTCTAATGGTTGACTTTCGTTTCTAATTACAGGACTGACAAAACACCTCTAAATCAGTTGAAACGACCATCTCAGGATTCCCCACTTTCAAATTCTCATCCAGGTTTTCCATCATTTCCAGTACCTCAATCAGTTCTACCCTCAACTTCTTCACAATCGCAACCCCAACCTCCTGTTTCTGAATCATTAAGTCTACTTGATCTAGACTTTCTGGAGAAGCCACGATCTTCATCTGTAACTGCCACTATTACTTCTGCTGATACACTACCATCGTCAACAAATCTCAACAGCAGCATCAGTAGCAGTAAACCAACAGACTCGAGAAAAAATAATAAAAGTCAGAAACCGAAACTAAGTTCCTCTGAAGAAGAAAACAATTTACTTCTCGCATTAGAAAAAGAAAAGGTGAAATCCGGATCCGGTGAAAGCAATTCTCATCAGAATGGGACAAATAACAATAACCAAAATGGGAAAATCAATAATAAAAACGACCAAAAGGAAAAGGAAAATATCGACAATGCTCAAAAAACGAAAAGGAAATCTTCATCCGACTTTAGCTTGAACACAGTACGAGATCTAGACTTAGAAAAGATTGATTTATTCGAGGATCTTAAACCTCTGGAATTGAGTCTTGAAGAAGAAAGTTGTAAAGATGTTAGTCTCACGCTCACATTTGGGAAATATCCTGGATTACCTAGCTCAGTGAATGTGGCTGTAGTCACATTCTCAAATCGTAGTAAAAACAATGGCCTTCTCAATTACGTGTTCCAGCTTATACCTCCTAAAGGATTACAGGTAATGATTATAATCCTTATAGCTCAAGTCGGGGCAAAATGATACAATACAACTCCCAGGCTGTCTACAAGTCTACATGCCTTTAAATATAAATAAGATTCTTTCTTCTCTTCTTTTCAGGTAAAACTACTTCCTCCAGCTTGTATGGAACTTCCTCCATGGAAGAAAATATTTCTTCCACCTCCTGTATTAACTCAAGTTGCTCTCATCGTGATCCCAAAGTCAAATGCTGTTTCACCAAAGATCAAGTTCATTCTTTCCTATTGCGTTGAGGATGAAACGGTGTTGCATAATGGAGAATTCCTATTGCCGTCAAGCCTTCTTCAGTGATTTTCGCAATTCTCGAGTTGACGTGAAACTGGTGTGGCACTGAGCTGTACTGTTGCTGTTACTGACATGTGCTAAATCGGACTTTTTATGACCTAAGCTAAACTGGAAGCTGGTGAAAAAATAAATGATTTCACCTTCGTTTCATCCCCTGTGCTCTCGCTCTACTCGCCATCATATAATATAATGATGCAAAATCCATTTTGAAGTCCTGTTTTTACCCAATTACAAATTGTGCAGCTTCAATTCACTGTAATTGTCAAATTGTGATGATGTTTAATTGATTCGTTCGAGCTTTTTCTACCAAGTCAATTTTAAATGAAATGAAAATGTACTTAGATTTAGTGATTTAGTCTGATTCGTGAAATCGAAAATGAATATTTACATATTCTTGCCTAATATGGTTTTTAGTCAGGCACCAAGCTTGTGTTGTTGTCGTTGTATTTTCGCCTAAAGTCTTACCTAACCTAACCTGATTGTACCAAAGAAAAAGATAAGGAAAAACCTATTTGACTGCTGAAACCTTATTCGTGTCGTAGTTTTGTAGATTTAAATTATTTACTGATAGCTTATTTAAGTATTCTTAGTTTGATTTTAAATTGATTCTCGATTCGCAAGAAAATATAATATAGTGTATGGAAATGGAAGATAACGTAATTGTAAAAGTGTGTTACTGTGTTGAATAGTTAAAATCGATATGCTCGGCATGTAAAAAATAAATAATTGACCATATAAACATTATGGATTGTCTTTTAAAACGATTTTAGAGACACATTCGGTTTATTTTGAGCTATCATCTTCCTCATTATTATTAATTAATGTCACAATTATAATTATATCAGCTTTTAAGCCAATAAGTGGTATGGTATAAAGAATAATAATACTTCACTTCAAAGATTTTCATCACCAAACCAGACCAGCTTCTTAATCATCTTCAATGAAAGATCTTTGCTTTAAATGATACACGAATTATTTGCGCATTGTACCGCACGGTCCGGATTTACAATCAAAATGGAGATAGCATAAATTCGGGGTCAATTGGCGAACTGGCTTTTGTGAATTTTAAAGAAATTTAACTCAAACGGCTACAAAAGAGCGAAATGCTTTAATCTCTGAAACCGTTTACTTAAATTACCCCGTAAACCACATAGGATTTTCCAGATATTTCCCCGCCCGTCAAGCTATTATGGTCATTCCCGTTTCTTTCATTTCAGACTAAAATTTAAAGGGTCTTTTTGAGATTTGAGTTAGTTTTTAGGAACCTGCATGAAACTTGAAAAATGTCTTAACCGCTTTTAAACATTGAACGTACTGAACTACAAAATTATGCATTCAATCGACAATCACAATCACAATATTATTTACAGAGATAAATACACAAATAAAAGTTGATAAAAAGAGAAAAAGTGTCCTTCTTGATAACCTGTCTTATCTGGACTCTAAGTTGACCTGAAATGTTCCAAAAAAGCCCACTTGCTTTTGCTGAATAACTTACGCTAAACACTTATAATTATAATTTACAAACGAAGTATTATTAAGCATGATTAATTATTGCTCTGCAGTAAAACTTAGGAATTAACGAGGTTCTGATGGCAATCCTCCTCCCATCCCTACTGGGGTACCCTGAGCATCGTAAGGCGCTGCTCCGGCCTGTGTCATAAGGTCGGAAATATTTTTCTCTAGATCATCCACTCTATTCCCCATTTCATCAATTCGGTTGAGGATTTGATCGGACATGGACTGGAACTTGTCTTGCATGTTTTGGAGGAGACTTTGCACCTACAAATTAGAAACCGACAAATGTCAATTGACAAATTCGTTAAAATTAAACTGCTTTCTAAAATCTACCTTTTCAAGTTCTTCCTTTCAAACTTACGTATTGCGTGAGCTCCTGTAAGTTCTTCGGATTAGGGGTCCGTTTTGTCGATGTTATTATCTACCAGGTTCATGTCTGCCATTATTCCGTAACCGTAAACTGGTTCTCCTGCTCTTGGTATTCCTGGTCCCGGTGGTCCTCCAAGTCCTGGATTCGGCTGTCCCTGTCCCTTCCCCTCCACTCCAACGGGTTGTAGTTTGAAATCCGTGATGCTGCTTTTACTAGAAATAAAAAAATGTTAAGGACACTTAAACTTTTTATCTCACAGGAAGGGGGAACTGGAGTTCGCTTGATCAGTCCCAGAAGCAAACTAACCTGGAAGAAGTGAAGAGCACAAAGTAAAAGAGTGCCTGAGCTTCAGCTCCAATGCACTCCACTTACTTCCTTCCAAAATAAAGCAATGAATGAGCTAGACTTAGACTCGACTGGAGTTGAGCTATTATTATTCTCCAGGAAATGCAAATACGATACGATGAACGACGGTGATGGTGACAAGACAAAAAACGACAAAACAAAAAAAAAAATGAATTGATTTTGCACTAGAACTGGAAGAGGAAGGAAGAAGGTTTATGAAAACACAATCACTTTCTCCAGTTTCTCCAGCGAAGAAAAGCTTAATCTAATTTTGACTTCCGTGAATCATGATATGATCGTGATTCAGCTGAGCTGCTTTGACTTTTTTTGATTTCATAATGCAAAACAAATGGACTATGAACCTGGAAGAAGTGAAGAGCACAAAGTAAAAGAGTGCCTGAGCTTCAGCTCCAATGCACTCCACTTACTTCCTTCCAAAATAATGCTCTGAATGAGCTGGACTTGGACTCGACTGGAGTTGATCTATTATTATTCTCCAGGAAATGCAAATACGATACGATGAACAACGGTGATGGTGACAAGACAAAAAACGACAAAACAAAAAAAATGAATTGATTTTGCACTGGAAGAAGAAGGAAGGAAGAAGGTTTATGAAAACACAATTCACTTTCTTCAGTTTCTCCAGCGAAGAAAAGCTTTTCTAATTTTGACTTCCGTGAATCATGATATGATCGTGATTCAGCTGAGCTGCTTTGACTTTTTTTGATTTCATAATGCAAAGCAAATGGACTATGAATGAATTATGAAAATAACATGGACTGACTATGACTAAAAAAATAGTCGCTTTGTTTTGCAATGCAATACCTATCCATATTAAACGAGATGAGCTCAAAATACATTGAGATCCTGTAAGCCATAAAGTGTCGCTTTTTGCTCCGCTCTGAAGAGCTGAGCTTTGAGCTGTGCCCTGTGGTCTGCTCTCTTGTCGGCGTGCATTCACAGAGAAGGTAAAGGACTGGAACGAGTTTTCATTTCCTCGCTGGAGTGAATTTAATTAAAAAAGACTTAATTAAGAGCTGCTTTGACTTTTTTTGATTTCATAATGCAAAACAAATGGACTATGAATGAATTATGAAAATAACATGGACTGACTATGACTAAAAAATAGTCGCTTTGTTTTGCAATGCAATACCTATCCATATTAAAGGAGAGGAGCTCAAAATACATTGAGAACCTGTAAGCCATAAAGTGTCGCTTTTTGCTCCGCTCTGAAGAGCTGAGCTTTGAGCTGTGGTCTGCTCTCTTGTCGGCGTGCATTATTCACAGAGAAGGTAAAGGACTGGAACGAGTTTTCATTTCCTCGCTGGAGTGAATTTAATTAAAAAAGACTTAATTAAGTCGTGTAAAGTGACAGGTAAGGTGGAAAAAAATTATTTAAACCGTTATAGATTTAACGGTATACAAAATATTTTTTGGTTTTTCTTTGGTTTTGGAAATATTTGAAAAATAATATTTTGGTCAGTCAAGGTGGAGATGAAGAAAAATAATTATTTTTTTTATATTTTTTCTCCAGGTTTTTCCTGAATTTATCCAAATCAACAAGTTCAAAATGGTCGCCGCAAAGAAAGCGGTAAGTCAATTTGTTTGGTTTTTTAAATTTATTTATGGAGGTCGGATGTGATTTACTCCAGATGTTTATGATGATGATGGAGGATTTTTTTAGTCAGGGCTTTTGTTGAAGCAGTATGGACTATTTAAAAGAGAAGTACTGCAGATAGGATTTTAATTTCTTTTATTTCTTTTATGGGGAATTTGTAGAAGAAGGGAGTAGAGAGCATCAACGCTCGTCTCGCCCTCGTGATGAAGTCCGGTAAGGTCCTCTTGGGCTACAAACAGACCATCAAGTCCCTCCGTCAAGGAAAGGCGAAACTCGTCATCATTGCCAATAATACTCCCCCTCTTAGGTAAGTTAATTAAGTTAGATAAATTAATAATCAATATCAATAATTGGCGGAGATTAATTATAATTTAAAATATTTATGATCGTTTTTGTTTGTTTTCTTCAGGAAATCTGAGATAGAATATTATGCAATGTTGGCGAAAACCGGAGTTCATCACTACACGGGTAACAACATTGAATTGGGAACCGCCTGCGGTAAATATTTTAGGGTCTGTACACTCTCCATCACGGATCCTGGAGACTCGGATATCATCAGATCGTCCGCTCCTGACGCTGCGCCGTCGCAATAAAAAGCTTAATAATGATTTTTAAAACTTTTTATTATTAAGTTTTAATAAGATAAAAATTGAAATTGAGTCTGGAGAATGACAGCTTTAATAAAGATGGTCGTTTGAAAGACTTAGTAAAAAATGGGATTAGTTATGACTTAGTTTTTTATTACAGTTTAGTTTCTTCCAAAGTTCCATAGAATGTTCGATCAGATATTCATTTTTACTTGCACCTGTCCTTTCGTTTTCGTGTCTTTTATCTGCTCGAGTCAGAAATCCATAAAATGCATTTTACTTTGTCCAGCAGTTCTAGTCCAGGTTAAGATAGATAATAGTCCAAGAAAAAGTTTTCTCAGGAAGATCGATAATTTGATTGTCTCGTCATTGGGATTCTTTTTGTTTGAGGCATATAGTTCCCCTATTTTGTTTGTTTTAATGGTCGCATTCCCTATAAAAATGTCCATAATTACTATCATTTTCTATCATCTCAATTATAGACTTCGACTTTACTAAACGAAAAGTTTTGGCACTGACTGGCATCAGCCACCTCTAACGACCACGACTACACACGCCACGCCAGCAAGGAAAAACTTGGCAGTTTTGGGTCATCTTCTTTTCCCTACTTTGTCCGCAACACAACAACGCGTGATCATGGGACAGGATTATATAGATTTATTCTTTTAAATTGACTCATCAATATTATGCGTTCTCTATACCGGAAGGATGGTATCATAGTTTTTCATCCTATTCAGTCAGAACAGTGCATTCCATATTTTCAGTAAGTGGAGCCTACTAACGGATTTATCAATAATATGAACAATTTTACGAAACCGGAAACCTTAATCTAATCAGAATGGCAAATATGATATAAATCCGTTATATTTTATATTCTGAAGGAACTACATGCATACTTTGAACGACATTAATTTTCGACTCCGTAAAAATAGTAATCCACAGATTTTACATGTTCCAATTTCAATTATGAAGCATAGGTATAAGCCTTTTAATCCGTGACTCGTAAAAATTGGGAAAACATGTGAATCCATTATCAAAAGGAAGAATTTCTAGGAATTCCATGTTTTTATCGTACAGCAAATGGGCAATTAATCTAGGGTTAGAGTTAAATTTTTCTATAAACCGCTTCAAAAAGAGGTAATGAATAGACGAGTAGCAAAAATTAAAAGTGCTTGTTTAAAATAAATCAAATCAATTTTTGCATTGGTTTTTATTTTTGGTTAGGTTAGGATACCAGAACAAGTCCGTATTATCGGTATTTTCTACCAAATGTGTATGACGTACTTGTCTTGTTTAATTGTTTTTTTCTGTTATCACTTCTTCATTTTATGACGCGTAATCGTGAATATTTCTAAAATAACTAAAGTTTTGTTACGGCTCATTTATTATGCCCCTGCATTAGTTCCAGTCTTTCAACTCATATTTATCTCCAGCAAAAAACGAATAAAACGCATAATTTTTTGGCACGCCAAGCAAGCCAAATGCAGGCGAAATTCCTACAGTCAGACTAAATATTTGTACTTAACAGACTTAACTGCAAACACAAACAGTTCTTCATGCAAATAGGCGTTCTTTTTTTCTGGAAAAAATTATGCATGCACATCTTAATGAGATTATGAGTCATTCCGAAACCTCTTTTTCTTACTTATTTATAATTTATAACTGACCAACTCCAATATAAACGTATATCCATATCAGCAATAACATCATCATCATAAAAATTCTTTTTTCTTTGAATTATTATTGAATCATCTTCACTTTTATTCGTATTGTTCATCTACAATCCTCCAAGCATATCGAAAACAATGGGAAAGTGTAACCGTTAACGGTGAGTAACGTTTTGATTTTATGTGACTTCAAGTCAACCATCTCAAATTGGGGGTAAGGCAAGGCAAGGCACTTCCTCAGAAAAGGCGTGATTTTTTTGAGGATGTTCCAAGTGCCAAGTGCAGTGATTGATCGATCAATGTGCTGAAAAGGAAATGCTTTATAACATAACACTGTACCATAACTGTAACTGTAACCGTATCAAGAGATGTATGAATGAATGAATGAATTTTATTGACTGATTAACGGAAATAAGACTAGCAATTATCAGTAATTGGGGATAGGTAGCACTGATGTGCGAAATGGCAATGGTATGGAATGAAGGAAGAAAGAAATTGCATAAAAATTTCTAGGGGCAAAGTGAGAAGCGTGAAAAATCTTTTTATCTTTATGAAAATCTGAGACTATCCGTACACAATTTATGATGGCAGTAACGGCTAACTTAACGAACTTGAGAAATTATGGAGCCCTAATTCGCTTAAATCGTAGAATCAGTTTAAAATTTCAGAAATGAGAAAAACGTGAAGAAATGCTGATTTGAACGGAAACTACTCCGTAAACATTCAAAAAACAGACTCAAAGATAAATATGTACATTTTTAGAGGGAAATCCGCATCGATTCTTTAAAACTTACCGGATTTTTCAAAATGGAATTTCATAGAAAACTCATTGCGAAATTAAAATTGTCCGTTAAAGCTCTTTATGAATTCTTACTAGCGGAGATTATTTTTGAATGATCAAGTTCAATGATTCGATTCAACTACATTTCCTTTCCAAACAAAAAACATCCTCATCCTCGTTTCAGGTTTAAGGTTTCTTGACATGCCTTAATTGTTGACATTTACATATTCATTGTCTTCACTCTTCACTTGCTTGCCTCTATTGCACTATGGAAGTAGTTCTGTTGTGAGTTGTAAAACAACCCAAAAACAATGATATTTCATGTCAAGACATAAGTAAAAATTAATTTAGTTCCTTATCACTGACTTCATCTTCCTTTTCAATTTATTATCTAACGCCATTCCATTCCAGAAGAGTTGAAGTCAGGCTCAGGATCCTCAATTCAATGCGATCAACTTCTTCTTTAACAAACCTTGGAGAAATCAAGTCAAGTGAAGCCAAAAGCTAAGCTAAACTACAGCTAACGATTTTATTTATAGTCGAACCACTGAACCTTAACCTTAAGACTCATCTCATCATCTCAAACATTGTAAATGTAAATCAAAAAAATTTAATTTGGTTCATTCCATGCATGAAATTTTCTAGATTTCTCACAAATTCTCATTTTACCCCAAAACGCTGCATTCCATTTCCAGCAATTTTTAGTAACCCCTCGCCTCATGTATTCTATTTTATATCCTTGATGAAAAACACTTTTAAAATTTTATCTTCACTTCACACCATAATACAATAATAATCAATGATTATTATACTGATTATGGATACATCGCATAAATTCAATTCAGTTTTCTGCAGGTGCATCATCATCCCATATCGTATCATTATCATCATTCTACATTTTATGTAAACAGTAAACAAGAAGAGGGCATAAAACTTCTTGAGCTTTTTTCACACGCTTCAACGAATCCTTCAACCTTCAATCCAATCCAAAAGAAGCGTCGTTAGTACCTACTTACGTCTTCATCAAACTCTAAGCCATATCATGCCAGCTGCATTTAGGTAAGCTTAGATTAATCTTCTCCAGCTTAATAAAATTGCAAATTATAAGAATTCTATCATAACCTTTAAGAAAATTAATCAAATTGAATAAGAGTGAAACAGGTTTGGTTTATTTATTTACAGTTTTAACATGAAAATCAATTTCTGTTAATCATCCTCCTTCACTTCTTCTGAGACTCCTCTTCTCATCAACTGGCTTGGTTCAGAAGGCACGTATGTAGATCATTGACTAGTTTGACTATGGGTATGTGTGACGTGGGGAAGAAAATTTTTTCCAGATCGATTTTTCCCTAGGATTACCTTGTTCTCAATCATGTTATTCTATAACGTCTTAAGTAACTGGACATCACTATCACCGTTTGTAGCTGTTGTAGTGCAACGGAATGCATAATATTGTATCTTCTTCTCATGTTCAATTGTACAAAAAAAAATTAATTTTCAAGGCGGATGCTGAAGAATGATCATGATCGATATAGCATAAATGCGTCTATATAGTCTATATATACCTATTTATTTCATTGCAATTCCAAAAAAATCGTTATAAAACCTACAAGAGTGAATATGATTCATATAAACATTATGGTTGAGTTATCTGCGAAAATGAAACTACATATTTTGGAAAAAATAAGATTTTTCATTGAATCGATTCCTCAGAAAAGAAGGAGGAATGTGTAATGTAATGTCTTTGTTGTTTTCTGTTGTGATTCATTCTACTCCAACTACTACTCCACCTTCAGTAAATAAATCCATCTTCCTGCAAAAATTATGCTTATTCCAAAAGAAGATTCTTCATGAAATTAATTATAGTTACTCTTCTTCTGCTAAAGTTACAGCTAAAGTGAACTTGATAATCTTCACATAAGAGCTTTCGAAGAAGTTAAAGCCAAGTCCAACTTTAACGTTTTTTTTTGGAATCGATCGTTACTCATTCTGTACTTGTTAGCCAGCCAACAGGCCAAGTGCCAGTAGTGGATTTAGAAAAAAAGGCGAAGGGCTTTTTGCATCAATTGTAAATTGTAATTGTTACAGTGTTTGTAGTTTGTATTTTTGTGTTCATTGTTCAAAGGACTGAGCTGAGGAATCAGTGAGTCGCCCTTACAGAACGATTGCAACTGCTCTTGCGGATATCCTTTCCGGACATTTTTAGTATTCCACTCAAGTAGTTCCTTATCTTTTATCGCCCACTTGTATTACAAGAATTTAATTCAGTCTTCAAGTCTATCTTGGAGGGAACACATGAAGGAAAAAAAAATCAGATTTGTGGAAAATTTTTTAATAAGTTGTGAATGATGAACCCCTAGTTGAAAAGTGTAGTTCCCTATAAAAAGGGCCTTCTGAAATTTTTATTTTTTTGGGAAGTTGTAAAAAAATATTTGAATAAGTTTTATAGTGTGAAGTAGGAAGCGAAAAAAATGCGGGTAAGGTCAATTAAATCTTTAAAATTAGATTAGTCCAACTCAAATAAGTCGTGGGACAGTTCATGAAATTCGTTACGCACAAAACCTTGAATTTTTTTCTCTTTCGAATTAGGTATCATTTTTTAAAGTGTAAAGTTTACTGAGCTTTACTTTCGGTTAAGTCGCCTTTGCTTTAGGTGTTTCATTCCAAATTCCGTTAGTTTAGACAGTTCAAAAATAGGAACACTGCGAAATAGCTGTTGCCTCAAGCGGAAATTATTTTGTATGGCTTTTTTTTTTATTTCATTTCGATTTCCTAGTGTGAAAGAAAGCTTCGTTTTGACCTTGGGGCGACGACACGTTTTTGTTGGACGTCCCCAAAATTCAAAATTATTAAATTATAAAGTCCAAGTTATCTTTACAAAGTAAAGTCTAATGTTTAATTAATCCATTGAAGTTCATTTTGGGGACATTTTTTAAAAATTAAACTTCCGTATTTTATGAACGATACCTCTAGAGATTCGATTCCTAAATTTATGGAAACAAATTGTAAAAGTTTTTTTTTTTTCAATTTTTAACATCATTTAGACTTCGAAGATGTTGCTGATCCAACTCCAGTTGGCAGCAATCTTCCTCATTTTCATACCCCATTTTGCTCTTTCGCAAAATGCGACGTCCAACACCAAATGAAGGCCTCGGCGCCTACAACACTGCCTGCAACACAACCTCCGACTGCCAAACGAATCGTTCCCTCCTCTGCTTAGAGCACACATGCCATTGTGCATTCCCCCAAGTCTACGACCTCCGCTTGGACCGGTGTGTCATTCCCCTGGGAAAATCCTGTGACAGCACCGACGTCGTCAAGGGTGACGCAATGTGCCCAGAATTCGGCGAATGCTTCCTCGACCGTTGCGTCTGCAAAACGGGATACAGCATGCACACCCTCACTCGTTGCAAATCAGATTTGTTGGAAGTCCCAAAAGAACGTAAGCCCATAGTACTTTGGCCCAGGGAAGGTGATATTAAAGCACCTGCAACAGGTCCCTGCACAAAGGATTCCTGTGACCTAGAAAAGGGTCTCACCTGCCAAGATGGACAATGCAAATGTGCGGATTCCAAGGAAATTTTTATCGAGGAATTCGGAAGGTGTCTCAACTCCACGTTGCAGCGATCATTGAAGGAGGCACTGAAACTCGTGAGCACGTCTGAAGATGAGATCAAAAGTTTTGTGAAACTTTTGGAAAAGTTTGATGAGGTTGATCAGCACACTGGAAACTCTGATCATTATAATAGCCCTGTTCATCAATTATTAACTCTGCTTGGTGGAATGAGAGGAAGAAGGGATTACTCCACCACTCCCTCCACGAGGTCTCAAGTTGCCCCGCCTAGACAGAATAGGTAATGCACGACACCACTTGAACTGCATAATTATGCATATCTTTTGATAATTATTTCAAGTCTTCATATTACGTACGACTGTCTTTGGAAGACGTTTTAACCCTCATTATTGCGGTCATTAGATATGCGTCATACGATGGGGACCTGCAACACGCTGCCCAGGAAACCGTTACGGAGACCACAGTGCCAATGAGTTCCACAACAACAAGTAGTGAACCATCCGAGCCCTCCCAGGCTCATGGAGGGGATACGGAAGGACCAGCATTGGATCCCATTCAGTCTAGTGGTGGTGCCAGTGTTGAATCAAGTGGCGAAGCTGGAGGTGCCGTTTCCTATACTTCTGAATCTGGGG
>JAHZMX010000459.1:0-10980 GCA_027743895.1 Seira musarum
ACGTGAGAGTTTAAATTATTTTATTTGATTGCAATTACACTTTCAGAATTTAAGTGCAAAAATCACCTTCGGAATCATGAAGTCGCGCACGACAATAACCAAACGAGACCATACCAATGTCATATGTGTGGACGGAGTTTTAAAGGTGATTTCAAATATTTTAAAAGTAGATCCAAAGCATATGGTGCATGTGAAAAACCGGTTACATAGTTTGAAGATGGATTTTGAAGAGGATTGATTATATTTTCTGTTGTTTTATTCAATTACAGTTAATTCGGCTCTATGGTGCCATATCAGGGGAGTTCACCAAGGTTATGTCAGTCCTTTCCGTAAGCGTTTAATGGCTCGGAACAAACAAAAAAGTTCAGCTGCAGTTACAACTACACCAACTGACTGGAAGCCTGAATCAACGACTCAACAAAATTCTGAGCCGGAGCCGGAGATGAAGCCAAGTGAATGAATTTAACTAATTGGATAAAAGTATTTTATGGTAAATCTATTTATTATTTTGGATAAATAGTTTTAAAAATATTTCCTTTTAAATAAATTACAGTGGTTCTTATATCTTAAATGTTATGTTTTAAGCAGCTTTAACAGCTTCAAAAGCATCAACGAGTCCATGGCCATACACATTGTTGGGGAAAGTAGTTCTCCCAACTCCTCCGCAAGTTCTGGTTGCAGTCATGGTTTTGACTGCGGTTTTACTGAGAATTTCATAAGCTCGTGTGTCTACCAACGAAGGATTTTTCTCCTTCATAAGCGCAATCACACCGGTGACCTAAATAAATCAAATAGTGAATTATATTTGCTGCAAAATAATTAATAAGTAAAAGTTCATTATTTATTTAGTTAACAATCCATAAGTTGATTGTTTTTAATTAATTAATTATTTCAAGATTACGTGTGGACAGGCCATAGATGTGCCAGACTTTCTCGACAAAACGTAGTCGTTTGTATATCCTGCGGAAAGAATTTGACCTCCCGGAGCAGTCTAAAATAGACATGCATCTTATCATCAATCATGAGTTGTTTCAAATATAATTTTAAATTAAATTAAACCTTACAAAGTCAGGCTTTATCCTTCCACTACCATCTCGCGCTGGTCTAATTGTATTATGAAGAAGGATTTCAGAAATTTAATTAAAAATTCGAAACATGAAATTAATTAAACAAAATCTCATTTTACCCCAAACTACTAAATGAAGAAATTCTTCCATTTTCATCAATGCTGCCAACATTAATTGCATTTAGACTGTCTCCGGGTGATGAAGTTGTACTACAACCAGGTCCACGGTTTCCTCCACTGAAAACTGGAATGATTCCAGCACTTCTCCAAGATCTGATTACATCCTCATACCAGCGATTTCCGCCGTTGCCTCCCCAACTGTTTGAAACGATGTCAGGGGCCATTCCACAATTCCTTTGAGTACCGTCAGCTTTTGTGGGACACTAATAAAACTTTTTTAATTTCAAAATCAAACGGTGAAGAGTTTTTTTAACTGACGCGGCGCGACGTACCAAAACCCACTGGCCACATTTGAGAAGTTGGGAAGTTCCACAGGTTCGATCAGTACAACCTTTACAAGCAATCCACTTTGCATCTGGCGCCACTCCAAATCCATTTTTCCCAACCATCGTTGTTGTCGTATGTGTTCCGTGACCTCCATCATCTCTTGGAAAGGGTGTCCTCCTGTATGGGTCATACCAACCGTAATTGGACCTCCATTGGTCCTTAATCAGGGTATGGGTATGTCTCACTCCGGTATCTAAAATAATGCACCGTTAAAACAGTAACGGTTTACCTCCTACAAAACTATATAGATTGTATAACTTTACCAATTCCAGCGATGACTACACCCTTTCCCGTGTAATTTAGCGTGCTCCACACCTCTGGTGCCCGAACACGGTCAATGCCCCACTGGTTCTCCTGATTAGTTTGCCTTTGGGTTCTGGTAATATTGGCGTCAAACAAAATACCTTCGCCCTCCTCTTCTATCGGTTCAATAGAGACAACAGGTTCTGGCTCAACCTTGGCTACTCCTGGAACTCTGGAGATGATGTTCACAATCCTGGAGTCAACATTGGGAACGATCATCATATTATTGATCCAGAATGACTCGAAGGGAATTCCCATTGAAATGAGAACACTTTTCAGGGCACCCTGAATATTGTCTGCGAGCGTCTTCTGAGCAGTCATCAGGGCTTCACGCTTCTGAGCCATGCTGGGAAAATTCATTTGGTTGATTCGATCCAACACTGTGTGGATCCCTTCTGTGAAGGAGACCATGACATTCTCCTTTTCACCTCCACCATTCCCACCCGAGAGAAATCTTTGGGTGAGGCTCGGATCAATTTTTGCTATGGCGTTCGCTCCTCCCAGGAAGCCAACGAAGATGATGAGGAATCCGATCACAGATTTTTGTGCCATTTTTTGAGATGTTTACTTCGGAATTCAGCAGTGCAACTGTGAACCGCGCTCTTTTTAAATGATTTTATTGGAGGAAATTGAGGCGGAATGTGGTTTTTTAAAACTGCATCATACATATTTGGCTGGGATTTGAGATGTGAAAATAACATTTATTTTACTGCTGTTTGCAATACAAATTAGCTCAGATGGTGCAATCAGTCATTTCATTGCATTTTTCCTTATCATGAGCCACCGCCCCCACCCGAGAGGAATCTTTGGGTGAGGCTCGGATCAATTTTTGCTATTGCGTTCGCTCTTCCCAGGAAGCCAACGAAGATGATGAGGAATCCGATGACAGATTTTTGTGCCATTTTTTGAGATGTTTACTTCGGAATGCAGTAGTGCAACTGTGAACCACGCTCTTTTTAAATGATTTTATTGGAGGAAATTGAGGCGAAATGTGGTTTTTTAAAACTGCATCATACATATTTGGCTGCGATTTGAGATGTGAAAATAACATTTATTTTACTGCTGTTTGCAATACAAATTAGCTCAGATGGTGCAATCAGTCATTTCATTGCATTTTTCCTTATCATGTCCAATGTCATTGTCAGGGGTCAACAATGCGTATGCGTAAAAATTAATACAGAATTTAAACAATCTGTACTTGATTGAAGGTTTTAAGACAATTTTTCCTCCTCATTTAAGCATGCGCTTCCTCGAACTCATCGTACAAGGCTGAAGCTGAATTTGTTTTTACTATTTACACTTTACACACATTCATCTTGTGTAAATACGTCATGAAAAATTGTTGCTCTTCCCAGTCCTCCCCTAATTTTCCTGAAAAGAATCGCTTCATTCAGAGATGTCTGGTTTCGGTTTCCCCCGGTGTTCTTTAACATGTAATGTGCCATCGCGTTCAATAGGTAAAGCCGTTAATTAATATCTTACAGCTCTAACCACGTAGCTGAAAAATGGCTTCTTTTCCATGTAATTAGGTAAGAAATAGGTGTCGTCGTCAGTACGCAAGGAACCTTTGTTCCAAATTTGAGGTCAATCGGTGACTTCTTTCAAAAGTTATCGCGTACATGGACAGACGGTGGTCACATCATATCATTCTCACTTCAGTGCTAGCTTCGCAAGCTCAGCCACGTAAAAAACGGTCTTCTCAGGATACCTTACCAACACCTTAATCGGGTCTCTAGTACTGTCCGGTCGGGTAAATAGCCTAGAAGATGAGCAGTTCTGTAAGTAGAGCTCATGTTATGTTCTCATCTCCTCTCAGCTCATTTCCTCCTGTGATTTTAGACATACAAACAGCTGAGAAGCATTTTTAATTTAAACTCTTGACTTTTTGTAATTTTATGTAATTTAATTTTATGTAAACCATCATTTCATGAATAACCATCATGGAACCTAGTGCAAATTGTAATTATAATTGTGCAATATGTTTAAATTCTACAAACTCAAATTCTGGAACTGGAGAAAGTGACACTTCTTCCCTCCCAAAACCAAAATGTACAAAACTTGAAACTCAATTGAATGGGATTTTCCTTCTGAAAAATATTTTCAAAGTGAAGTTGGACCAATTGGAAGTTCATCTCCAGAAATGGGGAAATCCTGGTGAATGGGTGAAGCTATGTGAGAAATGTGAAGAGGATGTTACTGATCTAAGGAGAATTTATGGCAGACTTCAAGACATCACAAGGGAATTTGAAAGAGCGAAATTGAATGTTGAAGAGAAAATTAGAAATTCGGAAGAAGAGGAAATAGGCATTGGAGTTCGGGAAGTTTTGAGGAAATGTCGGAGCAAATTCCGTAGACGTACGTAAATGTGTTCGTAATTATAATTTAATTCATAATTAAATTGGTACCGTAATAAAATATTTTTTTTAAATTTTAGGGAAGAAAGGAGCCGGTAAATCTAAGAATGAAGAAGTGCCTGAAGATATAGTCGTCAAGGCAGAAATTGATGACTTTTGTGTGGATGACGATGACTCTAATGATTCGTCGCCATGGAATTCGCTGTTGGAGAGCAATTGTGATGACCCAAATGAGGAACCTGAAAGCATTTCGAGTAAGTTGTAGTGGGTTTTAATGGTAAAAAACCGTACTAACGGGTTTTTTGGTCGCCATTTAAAATTAAAACGTAATAATTTTCAGAGAAACCCAGACAGGAGGCCTCATTCGCAGATCTGATCCAATTTCAAAAACAAGATCGTGGAACCTTGAACCCTTTACTTCCTGCAAAGCTGAGGGGTCAGACCACCCAATTGGAGCTACTTTTCTTTGAAAAGGAAGGACCTGATACTGATGATCACCGTCAGACTGACCCCGGCGCCAATCCAGAAGCAGAGTCGGATCCTCCATGGAATCATGATCTGGGCACCGAAGATAACACCGGAAGTGAAGGTACACCAGAATCCGACTTCGAACCTGAAGATGAAAGTAGTTCCAGCTCCGCGGAAAGTGAAGTCCCCCAATCTGATTCAGATTTTGAAAAGGAATCAGCCTCCGAACCTCATCGTCCACGTCCTCCCAAACGCAAAAAGAAGGAAAAGGATCCTACGGAGCCCAAGGTGAAAAGCAAAATTAGGAAGAAAGAAAAGCAACAACGACCCTCATATCCTACAAATCTAGATTTATTGAAGGTCACTCTCTCCGAAGACAAATTATCTGGGACTTGCAATATCTGCGATAAGCATTTTGCGACAATGAGGAAGTTGAAGAAGCACATGCACAGCGTCCACGACAAGCGTTTCTCGTCGACTTGTGAACATTGCGGGAAGCAATGCTCAACTGGGAACCACTTGCGCGCCCATTTGGCAAGAATCCATGGGATCGGGGAGTTCAAAAAGTGTGGGCTTTGTCATCTTGTCTATTTCACTGAGGCGGGTTTGAAGACCCACAAGTGCTATCCTGTGCCCCAACCAACTCAAAAAGGTAAACTTTAGAAAGTTTAATATTCCTCATTTCCGGAATTGGAAAAACTTCTTAATTTTTTCCAGAATTCATTTGCGACGTCTGCGGCCTCCATCTCAAGAGTTCCACAAAAAGTGTGGACTTTGTCATCTTGTCTATTTCACTGAGGCGGGTTTGAAGACCCACAAGTGCTATCCTGTGCCGCAACCAACCCAAAAAGGTAAGCTTTAAATAAATTAATGAATTCTCCATTTTCGGAATTTAAAAATCTTCTTATTTTTTTCAGAATTCATTTGCGACGTCTGCGGTCTCCATCTCAAGAGTTCCAGAGGACTTTCCAAGCACGTTCGTGTCACCCACAATGAAGAAGTCGTCACAAACGACAAGTATCAATGTCACCTCTGCGGAAAGAATTTTTGTACTCGAGGCAACCTAACAAAACACGTCCGTGCCGTCCACGAGAAGCAATTGCCCTACAAATGCGAACTCTGTGGTCACTCATCCGGCAGCAAATCTGATCTCCTTCGACACAGAGCTGGAAAACATTCAGTAGGAGATTTCAAATGTGATGTGGGAAAATGTAGTAAAGTATTTGGAATGAAATGTCAGTTGGAAGAACATGTGAAAACTGTACATGAAAAAGTGAAGAACTATTCATGCAATACTTGTGGCAAAGGATTTGCAAGAATGTCGAAATTGAGGGATCATGAATTGGCTGTTCATATCAATAAGGAGCACAAACCGTTTGCTTGTGAACTTTGCGGGAAGTCATTTGCAACCGAGGGATATCGGACGTATCATTTGAAGCATTGTCATAAATTGGAATTGGGAAGAAAGTTGGAAGTTCCGACAGATGGAAATGAAATGACCTGACTGAATAATATTTCGAGTGTATTGTGTTGACTGGGGAATCTGGACGAAGATAAAATGTAAATTCTCATTTCGTATGACATTTTTTAGCAAAATAAATTGTCTTTTGTTTTAACAAAAAAAAAATTGTTTACTCATTGGACTTAGGTCAGGACTGCAAATTTCTTTATCAAATTCCAGCAGATGCTAATCATCAAGAAAGTTCTCACAAAATTAAACTGGAATTGTAAATTATTGAAGATTGCACCTGATTTAATTATGAAATTTTCCCACGACATTCGAGATCCATTTGTCCCATCATATTTGGTTCATCATAAAAGTCATTTTTCTCCCACAATTTGGATTGAAAGGTCCTTGATTTTGATCGCGATCGGGGCAAAATGAAACTACCTCAAGTAATACAGTTGGTGGGCGCTGTAGTTGTATTTGTATTAATTCTTTCCAAACCGTTTCCCGTAGCCTTAGCTTCTATAAATGTAACCTTGGACACAGTTGCGGACTACTCTCCTCCGCCACCGGATGTTTTATGGATACTGGCCAGCTATTACCCACGCTATTTTGAATACTACGAAAACACATCAGAATTTGAAAACAAAATCAATAATTCACAATCCTGTGCAAGCCATTACTATCTTCAAGGAATTCCGGAAGCTACTGGGATTTGGGCGGCTTGTAGGAGTCCAATGAATACGGGGGAATGCGAGAACATATCACATACTCCATGTAACCCATTCATAAGGCTCCGAACTTCGGATGTGCGGACCGTTAGGATAACGGCGATTGTGGAGAATTTTGCCATTTTAAGGATTTTGGTGGGCGAGCAATGCTTCGATTATGGATGGGATTGGAGATCCAAGCTCGGATTGTCAATTTAAGGAGCTTTCATTATCATCATCATCAACTTCAATTGAAGGATGGCAACCCGAGTCCGAGTGGAGCCGCATTCTTTTCAGTCTCCCAAATGGAGAAGCTGTAAGTTGAGATGGAATTTAAAAAATAAATTAAATTTCTCAAAACTGCTTTTTTGATTCCTCAGTTGGGACGAATTGAGATAAGCCTTGTTACTAGCTTTGAGGATGACGTCATCCTACTTGATAAGATAGAGGCCACTGATAACCTTCTTTGTGACTGGGATGAACCATGTTCAACAGAGTTTCCTCTGACAACAATAACTCCTGCTCCCGATTGGGAAAATTTCACATTGGATATCAAAGCAGATCTAGAGGGTTCGGTCCCATGGCAAATTGTTCCAGAAATCAAAAGATACATGGAATACTACGACGATACTTTACTGCTCCGAAATAATTCAGAAAACCCAGATTCATGCGCACATTACATGTCCCACGATGGTTTGAATAGACTTGCAGGAGCTGAAGGCATTTGGGTGGCTTGTCAAGATCCAGAACTTCCTTCAGAATGTTCAGCTATTCCGTCTTCACCTTGTCACGCGTTTATCGAGTTTATGGGCCCTTCCAAAACTTACCGCTCCGTAAAGGTGACGTTTGCGATTGAAGGATCGGCGATATTACGACTTAGCTTCGGCTTCGTCGGAGCTTTCGTGACTTGTTTGGATCTATCTCGCAGGAAAGACCCATTCTCGATTTGTCGACAAGTGGAGATTAATGATTCAGATTTAGAAAACGGATGGGCGCACCTAAGCTTCAGTCTTTGTCCCGATTGCCCAATACGAGCCTACATTTGTAAGTAAAATTTAACGAATTTAATCAGTGATGAATACTAACGCAACGCATGAACAAAATTTTTTTGGGGTAATTTGAGAAGTTTCGTTAATCGCAATCGCAATACGGATGTTCCTCGATATGAATATATCCGCTTGGTATTTTCATTACTCGTCCTCCACCGTTTGAATGATCTCAAATTCTGTTGAAAATATTTTTAAAAATTGACTTTTGTGTCATTTTTGTGTCTTTAGTTTCGCGACGTTAGACTCGACCTAATCACTCGGTTTCAACATGATGTCATCCTCGTGGACAAAGTCCAAGTCTCGCCACACTTGATATGCGACTATCCCAACATATGCCATAACCCCTCCAGCATTAACCACGACAACGACAAGCTCATCCATCACTATCCCAACGACTCTTTCAACTGTGGAGGAGACGCAGTTTACTGATGAGTCTTCATCGTCATATATTTCAACCGCTACAACGGAAACAACTTCAACTACTGAGGAAGCGACCACTTCTACAATCAAAGAAACTGAGGTTACTGAACCTGAGACTGAAACTACAGAAATAATTACAGTTACGACTACCGAGCCTAGGACAACGCAGACGGTGACAGTCACCACATCAACAGAATCAACGACCACTCCTGAAGAGTCAACTACTGCTAAAACGACTACAAGCACAAGTACTGATAGTTCTTCTTCTACTTCGACGACTGAGGGAAGAGTGACGTCCGAAGATTCAAACGACAAATCCACAACGGATTCAGGAGTTTCTTCCACGCAAATTTTTACAGGAAACGTCGGTTTCTTCATAATTATAGCTATAAGTGTAGATTTGACGCATTTATTTATACATAATTAAAAATTTCTTTTAAAAAATGTTTCATGACAAAATCAATTTTCAAATAAATTAATTACTGTTCAAAATTTTAAAATTGTTACTACGTACATAGTTATGTAGTTCTTTTTGCAGTTAACGAGTATTAAATTACAAAGAAAAGTTTTTTATTTCGTTTCCAGATAATTCATTATTCAAATGCTTTGCTTAAGAAGTTTATGACATAACTCTTCTTGTCCTCTCGACGGGATTCGACTGGTTTTCCGTTTAAGTGAGTAAGTACATATTTCACCACATCCATCCGCACATTTAAGTACTTAGTAAACGCACCCATTTGATTTTCATACAAATTCTGTCATCACAGAAACCCTTAAATGCTGTCAATTTTTAAAGTTGATGTTGAATGGAAGAAATAGTACTTTGTTTGAAAAGTTTTACGATCATATTTCGCAATAAATATATATTTTTTTAAAGAATCTCCTTCTATCAAGTTAGGAAGCACAAATACAATGAAAAGAATGGGTGTTTTCACTTGGACATGTTTTCTCGTATCAATGTGTTTTGCTCTGACAATCAGTGATGGGCATGGAGAATCTCCTTCTATCAAGTTAGGAAGCACAAATACAATGAAAAGAATGGGTGTTTTCACTTGGACATGTTTTCTCGTATCAATGTGTTTTGCTCTGACAATCAGCGATGGGGACGACTATTGGCAAAGTACGACCTCCGAGCCCAGAAGAACTACTACAACGCCATCATGGTCATGGACTACAACAGCAAGGTCAATAAGAACAAGTTACTTTACTACTACGACAAATACCCGTAATTCATCTTGGATAACGGAAGAAAGAATGACCTCGAAATCCGAGGAATTGGACTACGACATATCCACCACAGATTCTGGAGCTATTTCCAAGAAATTTTTTAGCGGAAATGTATTTTTCTTCATAATTGTGACCATATGTATTCCATTCATTCATACTTAATTAAGGTTTTTTTAATTTTAAAAAAATATTTGTTTTGTCTACGATGACTGAACTAATTTTGAATTAAAATCAAACTTTAGTCGACAGTATTAAATAAAACTTACGAGGAATGTGAATGTTTGACTTTTCTAAGATTTTCAAACTGGCTTTATCATTCAATCGAGCGTAAAAAATAAAGCATGTAGTGTGAAAATCAGTTCAACATGAGCCCTTTTATTTGTTCATTGTCGGCTGAAGAATTTGCAACCATGAGCTTTAGAATAATTTTACTAGAGTTTTACATACAAAAAACGTAATTGACCATTCCAAAATGTGACTATTCAATAGACTCAAACGCAAAAAAATGATGTACAAGAATAAGACAATCAGACGCAATTTTGTAACGAAATTTTTAAAAATACATCAGGGACAACGGGACAAGTTTCAAGAATATCAAGAATTTTTTGCCCCATAAAAAGTATCCTAAAGTTAACGGTTGCAAACTAAGGAATTAGTCGACAATGAGCAAATAAAAGGGTTTATATGTGTGAAGCTGATTTTGATGCACTACTTTTGATGCTATATGGATGGTAAAGTCAGCTCGAAAATCTGAGAGAAGTAGACCTTGCACATTCCTCGCTACTCGTTTGTAATTTTTTTATTCATAGTCTGATCATTTTCTTTATCTGTAACAAACGTCATATTATCTCGTAGGGTTCGGAAACTATTTGACTTTATAAATTTGTTTTCCTGGGACTATGGTATTGGTTACACGCAATTTAATCCTATTAACGTCTTATCTAACCAAAAACATTTACAGATAGTGGATAACAGAAGATAAAACTAACAATCAGTAAACTCGCATTTTGATTCCAGTTCTGACTTCTGATATTGATGATAATTGATAACTAGGGTAGCTTGATTAAACGCAATTATTGCCTGTGTGCAATCACTGACGGAATTTCGAAATGGAATTGAACAAGTAATATTTTAGTTCTACAAATATCTCTAAAAAGCTCTATAGCCCAAATAGCTTGATGCTCGTAAAAATGAAGAAACCGCAGGTTATACAAGTATTTTGGGTCATTGTAGCCCTGGCTGCCCATTCCACCATGGCTTTAAACTGCTCCCAAGTCATTTACAAAGAACAAGAAGGCCTTTTCTCTTACCTGGCAGTGATTAATTTTACTGTTCCCGTGTCAACAGACGAAAGGGGTTGGACAATTACACTTTTCTTTGACAAAATTTTTACTAACATTGGGGTAAGTTGAAATCAATTCTGAACGAC
>JAHZMX010000460.1:0-22989 GCA_027743895.1 Seira musarum
GGCAAACAGTCTTTTGCTCTTTATAAAAATCCTTATGGCTAATTCACAGTGCCACACTAATAGTTTTATAGAGAACGGAACTATGCGTTTTAAATGTGTGAACACACGATATGAGATGAGATTATAAGCACGATCTCTTTTTCGCTGCGCTTGTGCTCCTATCCTCATTCGATGACGCTGCTAGAGATTATATGAAAGCGACTTTCATTTAAGTCGTGAGTCGCGACTGACTTTATCAGAAGAGATGCCTTCAAAAAAAATATTTTTTTGTGATCTACATCACATCCTTTCACGGTTTTCACTTGTACGAACAATATGAGTAAGCGAAGAGAGTATTGTCATGCCATAACCACATACTTTGCACTGCATTACAATGAAATGACTTCGGTCTCGAACTTAGCTGAATTGATGGTGACGTAATGCTGATTCAAAATTACAGAAGCCACAAAAAATTGTAAGACTTTTCTATTGTTCTTATTGACACGCCAAATGAATCCATGACTCACAAGAGTGAATTTTCAGAAACACTTTAATTTTGATTGCTATATTACTCATTCTTTTTATTTCGTCGAATTGCCAAAAGTCTAACAAAAAATGTAATTTTCAAAGTTTCTTGTACGTCAACTGTCAAACTAATGATTCTCCACAAGTAATGATGATGGCGAAAAAAACAAAAACAGAGTTATTAACATTGCATACCTGGTCTTGCAGACAGAGTGATGCCTCTGCTGCTATACCTCGCCTTACATCCTACTCCCTGCTTCCTGAGATGAGATTGGACTGGGATTGAAAAAGTTGAGTTGAGACTAAAGTGGAGGAAAAAAGCACAGCACACACAACAGAGAAAAAATAAGAATGAAAAAGTCACTGCGCCAGAGACACAGTAAAACTCATAAAAACTAAGCTCAGTCACACAGTCACGTCACAGGGAAAGAAGCCTTTTTTGAATATTTTTTGACAGCTTGGAATAATGGTTCCTCTCTGGTTTGATGCACTTGCATGCACAACGAAAACTAGCAGAGTGACGAGTCTATCCCCTTAGCTCTCTAAAAAGCAACAACACAACAACCTAAAACGCAACATAACAATGCAGCAAAAATAACAATAACGATCATCATCATCATTTCATTTAGAAGTTGTAAGTCTGAAAAATATTATGGAAATATGCGAACAAACAGGCGTAGGTACCCACCATTTACTTAACATTGATCTGATATATCTGAAGGAGACACGCACGCACACAAAACGAAAAGCGAGAACACGTACGAGGTATGATATGTACAAATGCATCAAAACTCAGAAGAACACCCTTCTTTTTTATGAAGGGATGAACGATGAACTCTGTTTACAGAAGTAGGTAATCTTGTAATAAATGAGAGGAGAGGTAGCGAGTAAATGTGTTTGTGTGTGTGCATTGTGGACGAGCTATGAATGAATTGGATTGAAATGAAATGAATGCAAAAATAAATAAAATTTACCTAGACTAGACGAGAATGTTTGTGTAACTTCTCCGAGGCTTTTTTATGGCTTCGCTAACGAGGACAACTAGACGGGACAGGATGAGAATTTTATAGTCATCTTGATAAAAAAAGGGAATATGATGTGATGTAAACAATGAAGACCATGCTTACTTTTTCTGTTAAGTAATAGGAGAGGAGGATAAGGATGACGATGACGAATGCCTAATGATTATACTACGATAATAATAATACCCACATTCATACAGACAATTTATTGTAGGCTTATGAAAAAATTCCTTTGTTTCCCAAGACACATGTAAATGTAAGTATAAAAAGGTCCTTAATGTAACGGCGCTTTTACGAGCTCTGCCTCTTCATCGTTTGGGTATGTACATGGTACGTGTGTTGCAAAGAGATGCTTGTAGTTGGGGACTTGGATATTATGGTTAATCCGCTTTCGTTGAATCAAAATTAGGACCGTGTGAACTGATACAAGAAACAAGTTGATTGTTCTTGTGAGGTGGGTGGTAGTTTTTAGTGATTCATGAATATGAATTGAGTATGCTTGTGTATTCAACAGCCTGACATGTACGGCGGCACGCGACTCCAAATTTGTATCATTGTTTGCATGATACATGAAAAGAGATACTGAAATTTTCATGTGTGAGCATAATCACACATTATTGCGAATTTCATGATATGATGCATTGGCATGCACACTCGTACCAAAAATGCAATGATATCTTTTATTCCTACAAGATATAAAATCATCAAGTTGTAATTTATTGCTGCTGCAGTTTATATGCACGAAAAAATTCCTTGATGAGGGAGGAAAATGAAATGAATGCAACACATGATGAATTCTTTACATTTTACAAAGTGGAATTTGCATAAAAATGAGACTTCATGAATGCCACCACCATATTAACAGATTATGTAATTTTTCTTATAATCCGATGCATTTGTGGGGAAAGGTAATCTAAAACTTTATCTTTGTCCTCTTATGTAATTCGTGCGGCTCGAACACGTATAATAAGTACATACCACCTTCTTCTTATTAATATTCCATGAGGAAAAAGGTGAAGACGTGCAGACGTCCACAACTTCACACATTTTTGCAATTGCGCAACCATCTCGCATTATTACTTTACCTACTTACTCTTCATACACAAGTGACTTTAAATTGTGGTGTAATCTGTAGTGCAGTTTGGTTGGGGCTGGTAGGAGCAAAGTGCAATTTTATGGACGTGTCATCGCTAGAGCTCTCTCGTTAGCACGAAATTATCCCAAAAACAAACTCATTTCCAAGCTCATCGTAATTGCAATCAGGGTGAATATGAATATGAAAAGCAATAGGCGGTCCAGCATAGGAGGAGAAGGACCACTACTACAACACAACTGAAAACATAGCAATGACAATGGCAATAAAATATAATTTTTCTGAATCGCGTTTCAAGGTTATTTTCTATTTAGAAAGTATTAAAGACTTGTTATTACTATTATGAATATATTTTTATTGGCTTTTGGGACGAGTTACAAGCAAACCAGCAGCAGCCTTGCTTTTTGTTCTACGTGATAGACCAAAATACGCTTAATATCCTTCTAACTGAAAACTATAAGTAAGTATAAGCTCGATCAACTCAAGAATAGAGATTGATGAGCTGTCAGTGAAACTATATGGCCTTCTACTTCAAGCACATTATCTATCTATATAGCTTTCAATCCAGAAGTGGACCATGTGAATATTAAAGCTGCAGAAGAAGAAGAGACAAATGAACTCCACTCAAACTGAAGAAGGTGTGACGTGACGAGAGAGAAAATAAATGTTTATTTGCTCAGAAATAATTGTCCCTTTCCTCTGTGAATAATGAAGTTAAAGCCAAGCTAAACAATGAAATGTGAAAGACGGATTATGAGTACGTCATGAATCTAAATCCAAGAAGACGAATGACTTTGACTTTGAGTTAGTATTGGAAATTTTTCTTTTGGCTTGAGTTCAGCTTATTGATATTCAGATCAATGGCACAAGAAGAAAATTGAATTTTCAAGGGAAGTTTGAAACTAATAATTCAATTTTGTTTGAAAAGGAAACTTTCTACAAAATTATTGTCATCTTATTCATAAACATTAAGCCTGCCTCGTGAATTGCGAAGGAAGATATGAAAAATTAAATCAAGTAAGTAGAAGGCCACGAAAAGAAAGATTCACAAGTTAGGCAAATGAAGCCATTGAAGCGATAGGAAAAAGAATTTATTAGAATTATTCATGTACACAAAGAAGCAAAATAAGATACTCTGCGAGTCCTTTTTTGCTTCAAACTTGAAAATAGATAAAAACAGGACAGTACAGTAGAGAAATGGTGACACATCAGAAATGCTAATATAAATAGTTTGATAAAATCTATTGTAATTTTATTTCTGTTATTTAAGATGATGATGCATCCAGGAGGGCAAGTGGCATAGTATGTCACAACACAACATCCACTGAAGGATGGGATAGGCTGTTATTAATGGCTTTATTAACACCAACAGCGACAATAGCCATAATCACATACAAGAAGCTTTCCAAGCAGGGGTCTGGTAAAGCAAGGACATATAGATTGGATTTTACTAGTATTGCTCATCCTCATCTCATTAAATATTCAGGAATTTATTATTATCATTGGGGTAAGTAGCTATAAAACTGAAATTAACGAGGACAGAATATAAATTCAGGTGGGAAATATGACTAGATCAATTGCCAAACTTGTTTACTTTTTGCGTCTTATGCATGCTTTTTATATCTACCTTTAAGCTGTATGATATCAATTTGTCAGAAAGTTTTGAGTTTTAAGTGTCATCAATTGCAGCAGTTAATAGCACATGTCGTGCCGTATTTTGTCATTTGCTTCCTTGACCCCACAAACGAAGATGTAGCGTAAAACCTATTGTTTATGTCAAAAGTTTGACAATGAGTATTTTACAAAAGAAGCCACCGTTTCATGATCGAGTAAACTTTTCTCCACGGAGAGAATGATAGCACCTTCACATGTCACATGGCATGGGCATGGCATACGTATTAAATTGGGCCAGGAAGATTAAGATCTCTGTCCATGTTCATCAGCAAAAAAATTGACGCACAACACACAAACAGCGAAGCATACCAGACAGCGACAGTATTATTGCAACTACATCACGCAGCAGATTCAGCCAGTGGAAAATTTCTCGTTCTAAATCTAATGATTCTTGTTGACGTTTTTCAGAGGACAAATGACAACAACAATATATTTAAAACCTTTCCATTTCTTAAATTAAAATGGAAATGAAAAATTTTGAGAGTATACTAAAGCAAAGATTCAAATATTGGAAGATGGAGGCACTTCTTGATGAGCCAAAAAATTAATTTTCCTGCACCACTTACTATTTTCCTTTCCCTTCATCCAACAAAGCAAAACAAAATGATAAAGTACAAACTTTAGAAAAAAAATTGCTCCTTCCAAAAACGTATAAATCATATCTGACAGTTGTTCCTATCATTTGCCAATTTTCGCGGAGGATATCTACTGAGAAACGTATTTCCGATTCGGAAAAGGAATTCCTATTCCTATCATCATCATCCATGTCTTCGAAGAATTCTCATCGCACGTCGGAAGAAGGCTGTAATGAAAGTAATGTATATATAGATCTTTGCAGTTATTTATTAAGTAGACTTTACTGGTGTAAAAATAAGTTGATACGGATAAATTTTCATTTCGCTTCATCATAAAAATGTATTTTGCCTCAAGACTAGTGATCATCACATTCGCATTCCTCTTTGCACAAGCCTTTTTCTATAGGAATATATATTTGGAATTAGCGGAAATCAGCAGTCAAGCCTAGTCGCGCGTAAGTCCTTGGAATCATCTCCTCCGCGTTTTCGCATTATCATATTTTCTCCTTTTTCTTCGGCAAAAGCCTTCAGTGGTAAAAACAGAGCAGATATATTTTGACATTTCTTTACTGGAAAGTTATGAGTCTACCAAAAAAAAATATCTTTTCAAAGGGAAGAAACAAACAATGATCCTAAAATCGAATATTTTTTTTTCCTCTGAAGACCAATAAATACTCCATAGATTGCCAAGGAATATATATTTGGAATTAGCGGAAATCAGCAGTCAAGCCTAGTCGCGCGTAAGTCCTTGGAATCATCTCCTCCGCGTTTTCGCATTATCATATTTTCTCCTTTTTCTTCGGCTTGAGCCTTCAGTGGTAAAAACAGAGCAGATATATTTTGACATTTCTTTACTGGAAAGTTATGAGTCTCCCAAAAAATATCTTTTCAAAGGGAAGAAACAAACAATGATCCTAAAATCGAATATTTTTTTTTCCTCTGAAGACCAATAAATACTCCATAGATTGCCTTGGCCGGAATACCTACTAACGACAGGGGCCTGACTCATGTTTGTGACAAAAAAAAGGAACAATGTTAGATCTATAATTTTGGCTTCGGAAATTGGAGAGATTTCGGGGAAAGATGTTACAATTTACTTCTGACGACGACAAGGACAATTACTCTTCCGGTGGAAAGGAAGCTCCTTCTTACGCACATGTAACCTCCCACTAGTAACTCGTATTCCATAAATAAAGTTTGCTATTGTCTTTGAGGACGCGGAAAGCCTTGTTTTTTTTAAAGAATTCATTCATATCAATCGACGCCGATAGATTTATTACGCTTCGTCAAAAATGCATGGAATTTATTAACGCATTTTCTAAACTTTACTGAGCAACTCATAAACTGATCGATATTATCAACATTGGTGGCCTTTGTCATATTGCTTTAAACAGACTGATAAGGAGACAAAAGACAGTCATTATATAGTAACGCAACCATATATTATTTTAAAAACTTTCCACTGACCAATGCATATTTTCCAAGCCATAAGTTGTCGTTCTTGTAGTCGTTTAAAAATCAATTAAGTAAACCTAAAAGCAAGTACGTTTCAAATAGTTTACGGGGGCGTTTCTCTAAAAACATTTTATAAATCTGTTATTTTCAACGATCAAAGCATTATGATTATGATTCTATGTAACAGACACAAGGTTTTTCTTCTTATGCAACTAAATGGATGCGCAGTGCTTAAACTTTCAATCAATACTTATTTTTCAGTTTGGGAATTAATTATAATATACTAACCCGATGTGAGCATTTTGTTATTACATTTTTTCATTCTTCGTGCAAACTTTTTAATATTCAGCTCGTTTATTATTACTGTCTATCTTCCTTTGACTTTTTTGTTGGTCTTTTCAAACGTCTCAGGGTTAGAACGGTATGAAAAAGCGAGCTATTTAATATTGGCAAAACTTTAATAAAAAAAATATGAATATCAAAAGCAGCCTATCCATTCTTATTATTCAAGGAGAGAGTGAAAGTACTACATATGCTGGAAAGAAAATTATTAAGTAAGTAGACGCTGTTGATGTGGAACTAATGAAAAAGTTTTGTGAATTGGATTTGTCCCGTAACGTCACCATCATCCTTCTCGCTCATGTATCTAGACAAGGAAGGAATTATTTATGAAGTAAATAAAGCACTATTATTGCTTTATATAAGTATATCATATCAGATATAACTTTTCCTAATGGCGTTAATAACTTAAACATATATTATTCATAAATATTTAATGAATGCAAATATTATTAACATGTCACTTGGTGCTATCCGGTGAAGGCACTACAATATGCAGACTTGTTATTGAAGTTTTTGTATAACATTCTCAAATCGTTCTTTTAAAAGGCTTTTAAAGCGGAGATAAGAAGTTTTTCAGACGATCAGAATTGAGGGCTGATAGCAAGTTGGCGTAAACGTAAACCCATTCCGAGCCCCACATAATCTAAAGTCGATAGAGGAAGGAAAGGAAAAGGAACTTGGGGAACTAGTACACCTGTGAAAATAGTACTTACTTGAGATAGCAAGCGTGCCATGTTGTTTGCACAAATGGCCTTGATGGAACTGTCACCCGTCACCGATTTTCCAACCGAAGACAAAGTTGTTCGAGTTTACTCTTGCATTTTTTCTCCTCCAAGGCTTAAGATGCGATGCAATGATAAAAAGATATAAATCCACCAAAGTTCCATGTTCAAATGGATGGAATTCGATAAGAAAAAAACTGTTGGAATAAAAGGAGGCAAGTAAGAAGCGGACGCATAAAAGGAGTTTTTGTAGTTTATATCCCATCTCATTTGGGAAATTTAATGCTTATGTGCTTTCTCGCTTCCTTAATTTTACCAGATGAAACTTTAATAAACTCCAGGGAATTTTAGGAAGGTTGTTAGAAAAGGCCCTAAAATTGAAATTAGAATAAGAATGATGTCTCAATGCTCAATAGATGTAAATCGGAGTTTTTAGCCATTAGCTTAACTCAATTTACTCTATTCTTGGAATAAAAAAACAAATTGTCCTCCTTGAGCACTTCATTCGTCAAACTCCCATTCTCCGTTTTTGCGCTATCTCCCACGTACTTTAAATATGTATCTTGTAACTTGTACATATGTAAAACTTTCATGAATAGTAAAATAAATTTTAAAAAATACGCACCGCTGCACTTACTGGAAGAAATGTTGTTTTATGTCCGTCAGTTTGGTACATGGATTCAGAGTAATACGATGTTTAAAATCGAAATCATCGTGACAGAAGTGTCAGAAAGTTTTTTTTCTATGCCGTCGATTTTCATGAATTTTGCTGTTCCCGTTCTAGTAGTAAGTTTTGGTTGTTTCTGCAAATGACATATTCCAAGGAATAAGAAACTTTAATAAACTCCAGGGAATTTTCGGAAGGTTGTTAGAAAAGGCCCTAAAATTGAAATTAGAATAAGAATGATGTCTCAATGCTCAATAGATGTAAATCGGAGTCTTGAGCCGTTAGCTTAACTCAATTTACTGCATTCTTGGAAATAAAAAAAATAAATTGTCCTCCTTGAGCACTTCATTCGTCAAACTCCCATTCTCCGTTTTTGCGCTATCTCCCACGTACTTTAAATATGTAACTTAATTTTATGTAAAACTTTCATGAATAGTAAAATAAATTTTAAAAAATACGCACCGCTGCACTTACTGGAAGAAATGTTGTTTTATGTCCGTCAAAGTTTTGTACATGGATTCAGAGTAATACGATGTTCAAAATCGAAATCATCGTAACAGAAGTGTCAGAAAGTTTTTTTTCTATGCCGTCGATTTTCATGAATTTTGCTGTTCCCGTTCTAGTAGTAAGTTTTGGTTGTTTCTGCAAATGACATATTCCAAGGAATAGGTGACAGCAGGGGGAATTCTCACATCCTTCACGGTCTGTTTTGTCGTCATTGCCATCATCATCACCATGAAAGGCATGTCCTTACTTAGTTCTGCCGCATCGCCTTTCATGAATCCTCACATTTTTCGCGGAGCTGGCATGACCCATACAAGGAAAAGTAATCCTTCACGGTCTGTTTTGTCGTCATTGCCATCATCATCACCATGAAAGGCATGTCCTTACTTAGTTCTGCCGCATCGCCTTTCATGAATCCTCACATTTTTCGCGGAGCTGGCATGTCCCAGACCAGGAAAAGTACCTGACTTAACGAAGAAGATATTGTTAGCCAAAAACTTCCTAAAATAATGAGGATGACGAAAGTGGACAAATTGGAATTGGACTGTGAATGTGAAGCAAGTGTCTCAAATGTCGAAATAATAGCAATTTCCGTAATCGATTCGCTGAAACAAAAACTGGAAAGCGTTCATTCAGAACGTTACTAATTGAGGAAGCCCAGTAGATCAATATCGGCGATTCACCATTGACATCTTGCGTTGCATTCTTTATGAAAGTTCCCCGTCCTCCTAGGCTAGCTTCAGAGGGATTGAGCTTAAGAAAAGGAAGCATTTTTAAAAGATTACATTGCCATTAAGTCAACCCAGGTTATTTTACTATCCCGGTGGGAATTTACGGAGCAATTTGTAATCGTTAAAGTGCGAGTGTAGCAATAAAAATGCCGGCACATGTCTACAATCTGTCGAATGAAATCACATGAAATTGATCGATCCATTATTTAACTTCCCCTTGTGGAGTTGTTCGGTAATCCAACCATTTTACAACTCTGCTCTGAACGGAAACCATACCTCAATTTAATACTGATTGATTGGCCAATGATAACAGTAATTTGAGATTCGGAAATAAAAAAAGTGCATTTTTATTTAAGTATTACGAATCAGGAGAATGTAACATGACATTTACTTTACAATGTAGCTTTATGGTGTGATCAATGATCAACTAAAAAAACTGTTCTCGCCCAACGGGACGAAATAAAACAAGGAACTATATAGACTCCCTCCTTAAATTACACGTGCTTGTCGTATACTGCGTTCAAGGATTCATTTTTACATAAAAAACATATCAAGATTATGAGAGTCTGTCACGCACAGACACATCCCCTCATTTTTTCCCATGAGTATAAATTACACCAAAATAAAAATCAAGTCGCAATCGCAATAAACCAAAAAAATTCTAATACATAATTCCCCGCTTTTTCAGCTTAGGAATGACATGGATTTTTTTTCCTAGATTTCCTGTTACAACTATTTTTCTTACAAACCTTAGAGCAGATCAGACTATTTTACTTACTNAAAAAAACTGTTCTCGCCCAACGGGACGAAATAAAACAAGGAACTATATAGACTCCCTCCTTAAATTACACGTGCTTGTCGTATACTGCGTTCAAGGATTCATTTTTACATAAAAAACATATCAAGATTATGAGAGTCTGTCACGCACAGACACATCCCCTCATTTTTTCCCATGAGTATAAATTACACCAAAATAAAAATCAAGTCGCAATCGCAATAAACCAAAAAAATTCTAATACATAATTCCCCGCTTTTTCAGCTTAGGAATGACATGGATTTTTTTTCCTAGATTTCCTGTTACAACTATTTTTCTTACAAACCTTAGAGCAGATCAGACTATTTTACTTACTTTAAGTTAATTCTCAGAAAATACAGTCAGACTTCACAACTAAAAAGTACTGAAGAGAGATTTGAGGTACATGTTCAACATTTCTTAAATAGTTTACAAAACATTTTAGTTACAGATCAGTTTTATGGTGGTGTTTTCATCCACACCCACGCTTACAGCAGAAAATAATAAAAATAGAAGCTATTTGTAGTCCCACACTAAACACACGACACGAACCACTACTATTTTAAGGACAAGGCTAGGCTTAAAGTCATAAAAATGTTTTAAGTACTTGATAGGTATAATACACACTTGCACTTCATCTTCATCGTCATCATTTTTCTACAATATATCAGTGAAAATCACAGAGAAAAGACGAGAGAGGGAGAGAGAGAACAAACACTTCCTGCCCAAAAGTTCTTTTTTTTATTTACAATGTTTTGTGGCAAAAAAATTCTTTTTCATACAAAAATACACAATATTTCCGCCCATAATACTTACAATACACAGGTTTTTACAATTGTAAGTGTGGAGTCGTGTAAGTTATATATACGTAAATAAGATTCATTTCCCCTTATTTTTTCTACATGGTTGCATGCGAGTTTCAATTTAGGAAAATGAAGTAAAACTTTCCTGAAAAGTCCCTTCGATTATAAATTAGAGAGCGGGAGGTGCTCGTGGGGAGATTCGACTGTAAATTGTAAATAGTTACAGTTTAAATGTTTCTTGGCTTTTAATAAAAAAGATTTTATGCCTTGGGGAAAGCCATTACACCTACTTTACTTCAATGTTGTCGTTGTTCTCAAGAAGCGATATTTTGTCGGAATGAGACCAATATAAAGTAACATTTTTATTATCTTCTGTCAAAACTAGACCTCACCTCATGCACACTTTAAATATAAATGCATTAAAACATGTACATTGCACTAATGGATAGATATATCGTATCAAATAGCACTTTCGTTTTGCTCTCCTTCAAGCTATAAACGATTAAATATTTTTTCATGGGAATAGCCATAAACTTTCAATAAGATCCTTATCATTTTTCATTTCCAGGAGAAAATATGACGACAAAAGTTTAGCAAAGACTAAATATCTACCTACTTCCGCCGCAATGTACATGTACCTAATTTAGTCAGTTTCCTGAAAAATAGAAGATGAAAAAACGGGGTGGCTGAGCCCAAGCACATTTTTTCGGTGCTGAGGACAAGCTTATTATCCAAAAACCCCTTTACGTGCATATTACTTATATACAGTTCTCCACTCTACAGTCATACATAAATAGTTTTTTTTTCGATACTTTTTTGTAAAAGTTCTAGCGATCCTACACCTACACCTAAAGCTAGTGTAACGATGTAGCTGCTTTTCAGTTTTTACGAAAAACATCTTAAAATAAAAGTGTGCTCCAGGAGTTCCACTTTAGATTCTATTTTTAAAACTATAGGCACCTACCTAAACGCTACTGTAGGAGGTAATACTGACGATGATCATGATTAAATTATGAGTGTTTAGGTACTTCAAATATGTTTTGTTATGCTAATGAAATTGACGATTTTGTATACTCGTGGCAGGTAAAAATACTCAATTCCAACCGTAAGTAAGAATATCAACATGATTATCATAAGATGAAATCGAATGTGTTTGAGAAAATTAGGTTTTACTCTCTGAAGGACAATAACAATAAGTAAAAAACTTGTTAAGGTGAAGGTGAGTATATCCCAACATGTCTGCGGTGCTAAAATGTAGGTTGCATCCAGAATCAAGCCTGTCAAACGCATAAAATATTCTCAGGATGTCCCCGCTCCGGGAGATGTGTTTAGTCATACAAATTAGGCATTACAAAACTACTACGCTACGCTTTTCCCGACTGTATAAACCCAGTTTTGTTTTTTTTACCGTTTCTCTCGCTAATTTAGTTCAACAAAGAAAAGTTGGGCCCCCATAAAGTGAATTAGTCAACATGAATGGCTTGAACAACGAAACAATCAACTTCATTTATCAAGACAGAGAAAAATTGACCTTGAAAGTGAAAGAAAAGGCGCAAAATCTAAAGAAATCGACCAGTTTTTTTTCTATTGACATAAAATAAATATATTTCTATGCGCTCAACATTGTTAATTTCGTGAAAACACTTGTTTTGTATGGCAAATAAAGTGCAATATAAAAGAAATGGCTTGAACAACGAAACAATCAACTTCATTTATCAAGAGAGAGAAAAATTGACCTTGAAAGTGAAAGAAAAGGCCCAAAATCTAAAGAAATCGACCAATTTTTTTCCTATTGACATAAAATAAATATATTTTTATGCGTTTAACATTGTTAATTTCGTGAAAACACTTGTTTTGTATGGCAAATAAAGTGCAATATAAAAGTGGATGAAGTGCAATAAATGACATCTTCAAAAACATTTTCACTGCTCCGAAATTGTACCTACATAACACCCTCAGAATTAGAACTTTGTATTTGTGTTATATCGGGTACTCTGGTTTTTCTCTCTTTTTTGTAAAAATGCGAACGATAAGAAAAAAATAAATTACTTTTTGCTCAGCTTTTGTTCTCCCAAGGAACACATTGAGTGAAATAATCGACTTTTTTTTGCCAACAGTTCACATGATTCCTTCATTATATCAGGATCTTTATCCAAGTCGTAAAGTAACATAAAGCTTTGAAGACCACAGTAAAAATATGATGTTGGACGGGACGGGACGGAACAAAAAAATGAATGAAATACAAGTAAAGTCGACAAAAAAGGATTACTGCATACATTCAGTACATTTCATTTTGAAGAAAACTGAGAGGTTAGTCGGAGGTGGTAACATGAGATATCATCAGATCTGATGTCGCCTCAACCAAAAACAATTTTTTCGTTTCTTTTATGAACATGAAGTGATAAAGAAAATATTTTTTATTAAATATTTTATGAGATAAGTGTACTACTACTGCCGCTGCCGACGTGGTTATTTACCGTGGTAGTGGTTGTCTCTACCCTGCACGACGGAGCCGGAGGCGAATAGTTTTCCTGTTTCACCGCCGTCACCATGTCTGGTGTTGGTTGCAATTGCGGTGAAGATGAAGAAACAACTACGTCTAGCTCCACGGAATTTGGAACGCTTTCACTTCTTTCTGACAGCTTCTCAAGGTGATTCAGACGATTCTATGAACATGAAGTGATAAAGAAAATATTTATTATTAAATATTTTATGAGATAAGTGTACTACTACTGCCGCTGCCGACGTGGTTATTTACCGTGGTCGTGGTTGTCTCTATCCTGCAGGACGGAGCCGGAGGCGAATAGTTTTCATGTTTCACCGCCTTCACCATGTCTGGTGTTGGTTGCAGTTGCGGTGAAGATGAAGAAACAACTACGTCTAGCTCCACGGAATTTGGAACGCTTTCACTTCTTTCTGACAGCTTCTCAAGGTGATTCAGACGATTCTCATCTCCTGCTTGTTGTTTATCTTGGAGTATGGGTAAACCAACACCATTACCACCATCTTGACTGATTAATGGTGATAAATGATTAGCAGACGGAGCTGGAAGGGATGCATTAAGAATTCGCTCTCGGGTTTCCCCTCTCCTCAGACCAACGCTCCCCGAACGATTGAACGCTGCACTGTTCCCAGTTGAGTTTAAATTTGTACCTCCGGCGGCAGTTCCACTACCGACACCAAAATGGGCTTTCTTGTTTTGTGAGAGAGTACGAGATAATGGCGAACCGTTGTTGTTGAATCGACGAGTAGAAAATTTGGGTGGAAAAATTCCCCGAAAGCAGTTTTCCAAAAGGTTTGGATTGAAAAAAAGAAAGATGAAGGGGTTGACACATGAGTTGAGAGACGCGAGGAGGGTGAGAATTGTAAATGTTGGTCCTGAAATTATAAAACAAAAAAGAATTAATTGAATTTCGTAAGAAGAAATTTGCTAATTTATTTTTCATGTAATGGCTAGATGCAAAAAATTCAGAGAAATGTACGATCTTTGATCTCATTTCGGAGAAAATCTCTTGAAGAGAGGAAATGGAAAATGGTATTGGATTGAAATGTTTAAAAGGGCACGTTCTAGGATTACATAAAATTGGAATGTTGCAATCTTTTCTATTCCGATTTTGAAAGTGATCTGACATGAACTAAGCTACAAACCAGACTGAATCCAATCTGGATAGATTGAAATAAGACTTTTGCTCTCGAAGATTTGAGAAATAATAAGAAATATGTACATATAAGACTTCAACAAGTAGTGCTGCAATGCTGCATGGGTACTTGAAAAGGAAAAATGGGTGAAATAATAATGTGATTGCGATTTGCGACGGAATTCAGGGTAGGTTTATTGACATAAATCGGATACGTCAAAAATACGAAGTGCTTATTTAAGAGGTGAAAGAAATGCGACGTCATGAACCATGAAAAGGATTCAGCTATCTTCTCGTGCAGATCACTGAGATTTCGCTGTAAATGGGTTTAAGGTGTACTATCATTCTGATAATTTATAGTGTGTAATACCCTTGCCCCAGCTTTGTCTATTTTTATCAAGTGAAATAGATAAAATTGCCCAGAGAATTCAATTTAGCGAGTAAAGTGTCTTACGTCTCAACTTCAACGAAAAAAACATCGTAATGATTCTAAGAGCCCACTTAGTTGCCATTCGAGAAGTATTACGCAATTTGTACGATTCATTCGAAGAAATTGGAATCCTTCACCCACCCCACCCACGACATTGTACTCGTTTGTTGAAATTCAACAAACCTCCCACGAGATTAAGCGTGCAATAGAATGAATGATTGGATGCTTAGGGATATAAATAGAACACCGCTTCCTTCTTTAAATGGCTACTTTCGTATTTTATGCAAGAAAAGCAGAAGTAGATGAGATGGAACTAAAAATCCAATTTCCTTCTTAAGCTTTGCATCCTAAGGATTTTTTAATGATAAATTGAAATTACATGTTAAGCAATTTAAACCAAGGTCATGCGAAACAAAGGTCAAGCAAAAAATTTAGCAGCAAACTAAAGATTTCTCTAAAAAACGATTAGTAAACAAGTTGACTTTCACTTGGTATTATGAAGCTGTTTTTGAATTACTTAGATGCGTGACGACAATTTTCATAACTTTGTTTTTTGCTTCAAACACATTCTGTTCTAAGAAAATGTGATGGAGGCTCATCACCGCCTCCACCAAAGGCGGGAAATCAAGGGTGACAGTAACTTTTGCTTTTTCTACATAATTTGATTCATTCATGCATGTACCCTGATAAAGATTGCTCTGTGACAAACTTGACTCTATGTAAATTTTTGCTAACAAACAACTTTAACTAGAACTCAGAATCTGTCCACTGGCATGTATTTTCAAGAGAGTTTAATGGCTCATGCCCTTAGAAATGCAATATTCGGAGAAATAGCTCTTTCCGGTTTTCGCAGATAATGGTTCGCCTACGTAAAGTAATTTCATCTTTGAAAGTTGAAGCAAACACAGGAAAACTTCATTATTGTAATGTTTGCAGACTGTCAAAACAAATTGTTGTCGGAGAACGAATGATCAGTGAAATAATGCTCAAGTACCTACGTAGACTCAGCTACCTCATCATCAAGTGGCAATGGGATGTTAGTAGTAAAGAGTATGTATTTTTTTCTGGACAAACGAAGATTCATGGAAAATTTTCATAAAAGCTGAAAGCATGTAACGCTGTACTATTCATTAGGGACACACAAAATCTCGTTAAACTTAAGCAAGGGGAAAGCACAAAAGAGAAAGAACTAGAAATCTTGCTGAATTGGAATCCACCTCAACCAAGAAAATTGTAGATAAAGTTCCTTCTCCAAACCCAAACCCTTGGTTTCGATTGACTCACAGTCAGTGCTTGCAGATCAGAAGGCGCTAAGTTTACGCAATCTTTCTTATCTCTGGCCTCGGCTACAAAAGATTTCCTTACAGAAATAAAGTGATTTGGGTAACATCTAGAATTGGTAAAATCTTAGTTTTCAGCTTCAATGTCTTTCAGTTAAAATTTTTAAGCAACTATTTGCAGATGGTATTCTCTGTAGTTCTTTTGATACTAAATGAGAAATTTCTATAGATTTTAGGTCATCCTTTTCATTTCGCAGTACCTTACCCATCAAGTCACGTTTTCATCAGCTAATGCTTTGAGATAGGAGTCCTTAGATGGAAAAATACCTCCACGTTTTCTTATTAAATTACGTTATGTATTTTTGTGATAATTATCTTGAAGACAATTCTCGTGAAAACCGCAACATCTTCGAACTTAAGTGATTTTCCGTGCTGTTAGTCTATAAGATTTCACTTTTGCGTAACAGCTCATCTCCCACCTTCTCAAGTTTCCGGTTGGAGTGAAAAGACTAGTGACTGCTACATGATATGATCGACAATCTTTTCCCAAGAAAGCGAAACTAAACTCAAACTATCTCACTTCTCCAATTACTTAATTCAGAAGAGACTTTTCGTGATTATTTACGCAGCAGTGGCATTTTCCCGATAATCACATCCAACATCAGTACAAACCACCTGACTCTACAAGAAGAAGAAGACAAACACGATGTTTCCCTATTGAGCCGTGATAAATTCGGTGGAATATGAATACCCAGGATCTAAAAACCATCTGTCTAAACTTTGGCACCACTGCTTTATATGTATGAATGACTACTAGCCCATTGAGACCCAAGAGAGCCGTTGAAAATGACAAAGAGCCCTGTGGAGAGCTCCACTTCTCCAGCAATCTGGAACATGTTTCGATATAAGTAAATGGATGCATGCCTGATCGCATCTGTTTTTTTCATCTATGGTAAAACCATGTTAAACAAAGAGAACACAGAGTGCCGAGAAGAGGCTGAGCTTATTGAGAGATGAGATATCGAAATCGAGTGGGAGACTGGAAGAAGGACATAAAAGTAACAAACCTCACCAAACCACTCTCTCACTAACGAATATAATGCATCATTGGCAAAATGTTACTTTTTGTTGGCATGCGGTAAAAGTCAGGAAGGAATAAAAATAGAGGATGTTGTAGTAGTAGTAGTCCTAGACACAGGTTACTTTCTCCGTATTAAGATCAAGGTCCAGAAAGAACTTGAGAGACTCCCTCCAAAAAAAATTTTATGGGGCCTCTAATAGAATTTTTTAGCAGTGAAAGCAAAGGAAAAGGTAATGACAGGGAAAGGGAAATCAAACTAATTTTACTTCCTTCTTTTCATTCCTCACAAAAGAAGGAGCACAAAGCTCTCCACTTTTATTAGTAAGAAAGAAGAAAGAAACGACACACGTTTTTCCCTTCTTGTACGTTCTTAGATCTTTGTTCGGTAAAAGATGAAGATGAAACCCTGGGTGAAGCGTTTTTTATGGAAAATTAAATTTTCAGGGCTAAGCAAACTTGATTGATTTTATGGAAATTTCAGGTTATATCCCCTCAAAGAAGGAAGTTTCTATCCTTTTTATTTGCGAATTTTTTTCCCTCCCAAACTTTTGTGAGTGAGTGAATGGGTATTAAACATGTCTTTATTGTTCATGGATAAATCCTCCTTTTCTTGGGATTTTCTTTTCACAATTTTAAGTTTCAAGATGTATCTGTCTTCCATTTTCTTTTTTGGGGGAACGTGACATTCCAAAAGAATGTTTGTGCATTTGGCGTGTGATTATTCATTCATGTCATCTTAAATTCTTGTAATGTGATTATATTTATGGAAATGATTCTAGCTGGTAGCTGTTTATTGTTTACAAATATATATAAACAAATTTGAAAATTTATTATGTGGAATTAGGATGTTGACGTTTCTCCTAGCATATATTTACCTGCACGTGCTTGAGGGCGGTTCAAGGAGATAAAAAAGTAATGGTGTACCTCGGAAATAACTCGTGCCAGGCCACGCCAGCCCCTCAAAAGGCCACCAGGGGGTTCAATTAAATCAGTCTTCTTCATTGAACAACGTATGCCGTCATTTTATCAAATGTCGAAGAAAATTTTTTTGATGGAGACAGTAGACTTCAGCCAGAAAAAGTCAATCTTTTCCGTTAAAGATAAAGCTTTTACCATGAGGGGTATTTATAATACAAAAATTGAAACCGTTTATGATGAGAAAAATGCGTGTGTTTGCAATACGCCATCTCTGTTTGATCTATTGGTTGAGTTAACACGACACGAGTGATCATAAAAAGGAATCATCATTTTCCTGTTATCTTCGTCTCAATTCCACTTGAATCATACTTTTACGATTCAATAAGTTTGGCGTAAAAAATGTCTGAGCTTTTGATTAGCCTTGAAGCTTGACTTCATCTTGATTGAAATTTCTTTCATTTTCACTAACAACTTGGTTTGTACATGTACCGTATTTTCAATTTTCGGGAAGAATCCAGAACCATCACGACCAGGACAAATTCCCATTTTTCTGGAACAAGAGGCATTTTTTTCACACTAACTACGTCTAATGCTGAATTGACTAATATCAACTTTTGTTCTTCTTGTGTTACATTTCATTCGACAAGACAAGTTACACGATGGATAGAGATATAAGGTCAGAAGGTTTCTCATGGGAAGGATTGACAAGGCATGAAATGTAAGCGTTGAGAAGCCCATGGGCATTTAACTTGATCCAAAGCTTGCTCATTGCATCTCATCAATCACTTTTTTCCATAAAAAAGTTTTAGAAAATAAGATGTAGCTTAAGTGATAAGACAAGTCTTAGGAATTTTTTTTCTTATGATGAACGGAAATTCAATAGAGAACATAGACAATGACAAGGCTGAAGCTTTTCCATTAAAATCCTTAATGATGGATGGTTCCCAAACTAAACAATGGAGTGGATTACTATCACTAAACTAACAGTGATGCCCAGACCTATTACATTGCATTATGCATGAACAAGTAAAAAACCTTTCATTTTCCTCTTTTATGAAAGCGCATCCCTGCATAGTAATGAGCATTCAGGCCGTTTGTCAACTTCACCAAGACCAGACTAGACCACAAACACTAAAGGCAAAAAAGACTGCCAACTTTTTTCCAAGAGATTGCCTCTCTCACATTTTATGTATCTATATATTCCATACTCTGCATCGGTAAAAGAAAAGGAAAAGCTGGTGAACGAGATGGCGAAATCTTTACGAGCCATGTGCCAATACCTCTAGATCAGATCAACCTTGGGGAGAAAGTGATTGCCTACTTAATATTTCTTGACTACTACGCACCAAACCATATTATTACCTATGCATTACACAAAGTTCAAGTTAGTTGATTTATCTGTCAGAGATTGCTTACCTGAGAAGAAAGCACTTTGAGTCGCCATCGGGTCGTAAACCATCCACAACTGAGCCGCTATAAACGGGGCGCTTGCGCTTTTTAACCCAAATATATATTGTGATTAGCTTTCTTTTATCGTTCCCATAATTCGTATTAATAATGATAAAATAGGTTTAAAGTGCATCATATATTCTTACAATATATAGCAGCAGATGATGGTCACCGTCAATTTGATTGTTTTTATTTTGGCTCGGGAAATCCCCTTAACGGAATGTGTCCTCGGTTGTTCCACATATGTAGCCATACTTGACTTTGTGCTTTGTTTTCCCACGCTACCCCTCTCATTTACACTTTGGCCACGTCCTTTCCTAGAGAAACGGCTGCTTTTGGTGGAAAATAAACGTCGAGATTTTGACGAGGTCTCTTTGAAGCTTTGAATACGCTCATGAGAAGTGGCATCAGATTGCTTCACGTGAGATCTGCCAGTACCGATATTTGTCTCGTTGTTTAGTTCAGCTGCAGATGATATCAAATTGTTCACGGCTTGATTTGCTGTTGTGGCTCCTCCAGAGTGACAAAAGTTACAGCGATTTTCAAAGCAGCCATGTTGGCATGTGTCGGATGCTCCAGAGAATTTGACACTTCCATTTTTCATAGATACCGCATTACTGCCATTTCCATTCTCACCACCTCCCCTATCATTTTTGGGAGAGTGACAGGCTCTTGTTGTTTCTAAAATGTGGCAAAGTTCATTTCTTTCACTTTCTTTTGGAATGAGATGCAGCTGTTCCTCATCACCATCACCGCCGCCAACTTCATGTTGATGATTATGCTCGGGCTGGTGATGTTGATGATGGCTCCCAACGCCTCCGTTGTTGTCCTCTTTCACATCATTTGATGCAAACAACTTCTGACTTGAAAAGCACAGCGAATTTTTACTTTTCCCGTTGCTTCCCTCCTTATCTTCGAGTGCAGACATGTGGCGGGCACTAAACGATGGGGAAAGTGTACTTGATTGAGTGGTACAAGAGGATGTTGATGTTCTCGTCGTTCTACCATTATTCACGCTTCTATACTTTCTCTTGGACTCATTCCCACTTTCCACACCTCCTCCAGACGCTGAGGATGTTGATGAGGACTTTGTAGTTAGAAAGTATTTGGAGGGATTGTAGAGATTAATGCTTGCAGATTTTTTACCCGTTGCTGCAGCTGCATTTCCACTCCCGTTACCGTTACCAGCACCACCATGAATTGAATGACTAGCATTTGCACGAACTGAGAATCTATTACTTTCTCGGTGGAAAGAAGACTCATCTTGACTTTGGTCATAGGTGGAGTGTCCTTCCCCTTCATCAGAGTCCTGTCTCGTCATCTTCTTCTCATAATTATCATGATTTCTGGATGCAGCCTTCATGTTGAAGTTGATCCAAATTGTCCTTGTAATGCATCCATATGCAAATACAAGAATGATGAGAGGAATGATGAAAACAGTGATGGAATACCAAGTGACGTAAGCTTTTGGCGCCCAAGAGGTTGGAAAGTCACCCCAACAGTCATATTCTGGGGGGTCGATGCTCACTTGTCGATAACTGAAAATAAATATTTGAGGAATGCAAAAGATGAGGGAAATGCTCCACGCAATGCCGAGCATAACTTTGGATCGTTTAGCTGTCCACGTGCAATTACTCATGGGATAACAAATTGCTTTGGTCATTTTTTGCCTCCGGAAATATATACCGAGCAGAACGACAAAGTTGCCAAGAACTGTGAGGATAAAAAGGAGCGCCAGGACGGCCATCTCAATTTTTGCGAGATCTTCATCCCGCCCTGCTGGCTTGGCGGGGATTGCTGCGGTATCATTTTCGGTTCCGTTCTGGGAAAATAGTAATAATGAAGAAGGGGTTGAATATACTGACCAGTATGACTCTGTACTATATTCTTGGTCTGTTGAATCCTCCATTACTTCCTTTAATTCCTCTGATATCGTCCAATTTGTCAACGCATCTCTAGAGATTCCAAAAACTTTTGGATTCGTACTTACACCACCACCGCCGACATCGCTTGTGTTACTACCATCTTCATCCATGGCTGAAGCTTTCGTTATTCTTGTAATTCTTTCTTTTTACTAAAGGACACAGCTCACATCTTTCTCCCACGTCAAATGAGAGATTATGAACTGTCTTGAATTAGATACACAAAGAAAATCCCCAGAACATTTTCAACTTGTCTCATTAACACAGATTTACACCTTTCAGCCAATTAGCATTTTCCTCCGCTGAGTTTGTCCTTCTGCTAGTTCATTATGTGCATTTTACTCTCGGGAGAAGGGGGAGGGAATGACCCTGATGCACTATTCCAAAAGTACTTGTAGTCCTTGACAAAACTACCAGTCTTTTGAAAATCTCCCTTTCGTTTTGCACAAAATTGAACTTCAAGAGTTTTTTTAAATTTATTTTTCAACAATTTTAGATGAAAATAGACATGAACTTTTAATTCCACTCTTAAAATGCCACCTTGAAAATTATTTGAGCAATAACGCCCAATACGCAAAACGAATTGAGTCCATAAAAGGAAAGTGTCATGTTCTCCTATGGCTTAATGTTCTTCATGTTAATCCTCTTGGACTTGAACTGTGCACACGTTCACTCGCATGACACGACATCCAAGCTTTGAGATACGAAATAGATAACGCAAATGTTTTTTTGCTGTGGTTATGTTCTGTTAAACCTGGAACAATTCTGTTTTCGTAATGCCACCACACAACGAGTAAATACTTTCTGCAGCTACGCTAATCGTCCCAATTTAAATGCTGCTTTGAGCACCAGTTTTATGTGGGCGTAAGGAGAGATTTGTTGAGACTTGCGACAATTATTTATTCATTCATGTGTATTCTATTGTTGTTGTGAATTGTGATTATTGTAAGTTACTGTGCCTCTCTGACTCTGTTCACGTTACAAAACACCGAGGAGCAATGCGGTGCTTTTCGCAACCCTGTCTGTTGCAGAATAAAATGAAAATGAGAGTTGACTTGAATGCTCATATTAAATAGTCACGAAACTCTGAAACCAAAATGAAATAACTTTTTTATTGCTATTTAATAAAACATTGGACGAGTAAGGTTAAACGCACTTTTTAAAAACAAAGTTTTCCAATATTAAAAACATCCAACGCCAATTGTTCTTTGCTTTTACGCTTGTCTCACATTCACCCAGAAAAAAATGTGAATGGGATTTCCAACAATGTTCAGTGCATGGCCACCTCACTAATTTTTCTCCCTTTTTCGTCCGTGATGATAAAGACGAAAAGTTATTTAATTTCGAGGATATTATGTCATAGGCGCTATGATTCCATTCCAGGGG
>JAHZMX010000461.1:0-11131 GCA_027743895.1 Seira musarum
GAGTAATCACAAAAAATATAAAGTGCTTTTTAGAAATGCTCAGAACATCTCAATTCAATGGCATCCTCTTATTTTCCATGAAACTTTTAAAATTCCCATACAGCTATCGTCTCGTATATATTTTACTTAGGCTACCGGCGTAGATAGAGTTGATCCAGGTGTCTTTTAACCAGGACTACTTTCGCATTTAAAATTTTCATGGAAAAGAGAATTGCATTTTGTAAGAAGAAGAAAAAAAGCGTTCTATAGAAAATGTCTCGTACATACCTACACTGCATTGGTTGGTAAGGTTGGCCTGAATAGCAATTATTTACACGCTTAAAATAAGCGAGGACATCTGACATTCTTTATTAGTCTACATGTTCGTTATTATTAGTCCCAATTACTTTCGACATTCTATTTGTATATCTCTGGCATGGCTAAAGACAATTACCCTAAAAACGCTGTGTCTGGTTCGGGGTACTGTTTCGGAATTAACTTGTAAAATCCAGTTTCATTCCATTCCATCTATGAAATTGGAGTAATGAGTATGTAAGCTTGAACTAAAAATTGTTTTTCTTGTTTCCAGTAATTTTCCGTGTGTACTGCGCAGACCACACGTACTGCACCCTGAGGTTTCCTTTAAATACGACCGCGGAGACTCTGATGCACGTTGCTGCTGATAAGCTAGGATTAAAACATGATGATCTGGTACTCGTGGAGCTTAAATCTTCAGGTAAGAGTGTGTCGAATCATACACAAAGTCCACTCCAATTACAAAAAAAAATCTCTGACTGAATAATACAGAATCACATTGAAAGAATACTTTTTTGTGTTTCGTGTCGAGTCGAGTCATCCCTTCCTCCCTCCGGTCACTCTTTTTATTTTAGCCCAGCTTTCCATTCCATTCTCATTTTCTTTGAAGCTCTGGAGGGGTTTAGTGCCTGCTTTGTGTCTTGTCCTCTTGTCTTCCTTCAATAGGGACGACGCAAAGTCCCACACGGGAAAATAATAAAAAAAATGTGAAAGCGCATTAAATATTTGATATCCAATTGTATTGTGGTCAAGTCCTTTCAGTCCAGTCCAGCATAGTATTATTGCCTTGAACTTATTATGTCGTACTGGTGCTACTTAAGTACAAAAAAATATGAAATGAAGTTTGAAAGCATAATACACAATATAAGAAATGCATTCCGAAAAAAGTAATACCGGATGGAAGAGGAAATTGTGGAATGCATTTGTAACGCAGATGAGGAAGCTCTTTAGCTGGGCTGAGATATCTATTGTGTTTCCGCGGAACTGCCAGATCTTAAGACGATAAGATGATATCAAAAAGGGATTTACGTTTCCTGTTTCATTAACCTTTGAAATGAACTGCACTATTCGGTATTTTGGCGTTTTTCTCCTTTTTTTCTCTGCCAAAACAAAAATTTTCCTATCCTTGAGTTCAAAAACGCCAAAGGGAGATTTTTTGTTGGGAATTAATATTGGAGGTCACATACGGGGATTTTTTGTTGCGAATTTTGTCTGACGAGGAATTTCAGACGAAAGTTTTTTATAAAGAGGAAAACGTTTTTAGAGGTGGAGGTTACTGTGGAAGAAAATTTGAAGGATCCAACGATCCAAGGTTGGACAAAATTTTTGTGGAAATATTTTTCATAAAAGTTTTCGCCTTGGGAAAAACTCAAAATTGGTAGTAACAAAAGAGCAAGTTTCACATGCTCTTTACACGTTCTTCTGGAATTTTTTCTTTCTTGTTTTTAACAAGAATGTATATGTTTCGATTGTATTTTGAGATGTGTCACTACTACCCGAAACACATTATTCTCTTCTCACTTTATTCCTAAATAGAAAAAGATGAGATGCTAAAAGAATGAAAAAGAAACAAAAGGAATCGGAAGAACAAAGAGACTTGAGACCTCGACCTGGTACTAAAAACAAACATCATCTTCATCCAATATCATCCACAGTGCTAAACTAGAAATGAAAAATGTCCTTCGAAATCCAATCTAAAAATGAAATATTTTCACAGGAAATTAGTTCGTGCAATACATTCATAATATTTGAATTGAATACTAAACAGGCCAAAGAGTAAGTAAAACAAAGAAACGAAAGAGAAACCCTTGATGGTCACGTGGGCGTTTTTATTTTTTTGTCTAAACTTTCTCCAGAAAAGTGTAAGCATAACACCAAATCAAATCAAATGCACTTACTTATTTCCTTGTTTCCGCTTTTCAACCCACCAACCAAGTTGTTTTTACTGTGAAAAAGTTTTCTCTCCGTTTGCCTGAAGTAAATCATTCTTCTGCGTCGGTTGAATCGTGATCATGATCATGATCACCCTGAAAATTGCTCTTATTTTCTACTCTATTTACACGACATTCATGGAAGACCTGCATCGCATTCACCGTATAATGCAAACTCGAACTCGAACTTACTCCTACTCCCACACATCACATCAACTACATAACTATAGATATTTTTCTTTTGTTTTCCCTGGAGAAAGTGAGAAAGAGCGATTTCCTTTTAAACTTGGGTTTAATATCTTGGGAAGTAGAATGGCACGATGAAATATTTCGTGCAGATGTTGCATGCATATAAACGCAATCTCTGCTCGTTTCACAATGTTTTAGGCTTGCCTAGAAATTCTTTTACATTGTCCCAACATACTGTAATCATCATCGATAGACTTTGTAATCTTATCATGAGGCGCAGTCATTGACTCAATAATAAATCATGTTAAAATGGCTGCGAACAATGTGACAAAAAACCATTAAAATAGGAGGGAGGAGTGCAGTGGTATGAATTCCTGTACATTACAAGCTGAAAAGTAAGTGGTCAAAGCCATTAAAGTGAAAAGTTGGTGCAATCTTTCTTCCACTACTTCACTTGGTTTGTTTAAAATGGGAAAGGTGGTTTCGTTCAACTTTGGCTCAGAAATGGCCAATGGGTGGATAAAAATGCGTTTTAGTGGGTCGAATGAATTGTAATCAGACGTGGATATTGCCTGGGGTAAATACTATTGAAGCATGAAAACCATCGAAAAAAAATTATATCGCAGTTTTATCAGAGAACCCATGTTCTGTTTTAGTTATTAAAACCCGTTTTCACCCGTAAAAATTTAGAAACCCATTTTTTTCACGGGTCATGGGCGGTTTTAATTGATAAAAATTGGTTTAATTGGTAAATACGGACCAAAACTTTATTTATAAAAATTAATAAAAAGGGCCAAAGCATTTTACCTATTCATCCAGTTTATGGCCCATATTTGGGCAAATCAATTTTTGCCCAGCATAAAATCCATCTCTGGAACGGGTCTTGGTTGTGGTTCGGGAGCATAAATAACAAGTCTATAAAATATGGTCATGCCTTGCCTAAGGGGGTCGATAAAGTTCTGTATTGATTTTTTTTCTTCCTCTGATTTTCTAGGTGAAAAGATTGTTTTCCATGATACGGACGTGAGCATCCCAACTTCGCTCAGTTTGAACGGAAGGATATTCATCTCGTTAAAGGATCACCTCGATGCTCTGGTAAGAAAAGTTGAGCACGATCATGATATAATCACCATCAAATATGTTTTATTATTTAAAAAAAGGCTCTACTCATCGTTTGCTTAATTCGCAAAAACAAACTACAAGCTGGTTCTGCGTGATTCCACTCGAAAAATATATTTTTTTACGAATGTAATCTTAACTATTCTAGACTGAAGGTAGAATAAGAAACAGGTAGTTTCACCTGTCATATTTTCTAAAGGGGAATTTAGAAGCTTTACGTAACCTGTCCTGTCTTGTAGAGAAAACGGAGATTAGGATTAGATGTGAATGAAGGGAAACTTGTTTCAACTCAAGGAAAATAAAATCTGTAAAACTTGAAGTGTGAGTGAACATTTTTTAAAGAGCCGAGTGGTCCATTAAAAAATACATTTAAGTGAAGTGGAAACGGAGAAAAAAAATTCTCTGGATTGACATTTTCTATAATAAAAAAGGGCAAATCGCAATCTTATCTTTTACTGCTACTGCTGCTGCTACTGAAGTTGAAAGCAGACCGTTTGCCGTTTCACATTCCTCGACTCAAAAGAAAGGAAAGTTATTTTCTTACTTAGATTTTAGAAAAGCGATATGGATACTTGGTGTTAGCCTTGGTTAAAGTAGAAGCCTTTTAGTTTCCTCCCTCGCGTGAGATACAATCTCTTTTGCTGATTTAGCAGAAGAAAAAAAAAGTTTGAAATGGGAGGGGAATGACTTTGTGACTTCTTTCCTTCCAACTGACATTGCATTAGGTATCTACATTTTTTTCTTAATAAAAGTTTCTTGCGCGATTCGAAGCGGTCTGGTGTGTGGTATGATGTGGCCTTTTAAGCAAAAGATGAAAGTAAAAGTAGGGAATGTGTCGTGTTGAGTCGTGGGAATGCTTGACATATCTTGAGTTATTGCACCGGTTTCCTTACAGACATGTTTACCTGAGCAAGAAAGACCAACGGAGGGGTTACCAACTGACCTGGAGATGTTCAGCACGAGAGAGCTGGCCTACCACATGACAGTCTTGGATTGGAGCTTATTCAAATGTGTTCACGAGGTAATAAAACAGCTAGAAAGAGAAAAAAATCATATTCTTTTGTATGAAAAGAGAAAGCAAAAAGAAAGTGAAAGTAGAAGAAAGACTTTTTGTCTCTGATGATGATGAGCGTGTGACAATGAAAAGTGGTTGACCTGTGGAAACAGCAAAGTCAAGGATAAGAAGTTTCCCACCTTTGATGATTTGCTTCCCAGTGGGAAATTATTTTTCCTGGAAAAAATGGGAAGAATGGGAAATACATTGAATAACGTCTTACTTGAAGCATGTAAAACTGTATAGCCATAGGGCACCTTTTGATGGATTCACTTCCCGTTGAGAATTTTCCAAGGAAAGTGCAACAAAATCCCCGCAAATGTGAAATAGACTTTGGACATTTTACCATTTTTCCGGTAAATACTATGATGGACGGGAAAATAGAGAATCCCGGTATTTTCCGATAACTTACTTTCCCGTTTATCTTCCTGGAACAAAACTCCAGATTTCTCATGTGTGATACGTGAAGCAAGTAAAGTATGTACCTAAAACTCAATTGTAAAAGACCCTTAGTCTTTAGAATTGGATAAAATATTGTAGCCCTTCCCTGGCTGTGACTGAATGAGAAAGTTTGTGTGTAGCGTGTGAAGCCTGGTCTGATCGTTATAAGGCATCATCGATCTGTTGCCTTTCTAAAAGAATACATACTAACGTAATAATAATATATCTCTTCTTCTACTTTACGCTTGTTGCTTTCTCGAGAAAAAAATGATGTGTGTGCAGTTCTAGTTCATCTTTCATCACCTCAAGTACAAAAGAAACGCTTGTCTTGTTTCCAACAAGTGTGCCTTTTACTACACTGTTTGTTCTGTGTTTCTGTGTTGTAGTTTTAAAAAAAATAGAAGATTGATGTATTGTTTTCATGTATTTTTCCCTTTATAGTACGAATTGATTTACCGCACTTTTGGGCGACATCACTTTCGCAAGATCACCTCAAACTTGGATGTCTTCCTTAGAAGGTTCAACGAGATTCAGTTCTGGGTGGCAACCGAAATCCTCATGACTTCTAATTTGAGCAAACGTGTCGCTCTCTTTCGAAAATTTCTTAAGTTGGCAGCTTAGTAAGTACCGTGATATAAATTACTGCAAAAAATCTCATTTTGCCCCTATTACTCATTCTCTGTTTTATTTCATTAACAGTTGCAAGGAATACCAAAACCTGAACGCTTTCTTTGCGATAGTGATGGGTCTGGGGAATGTGGCCGTGACCCGACTCACACCTGTGTTTTATTTCATTTACAGTTGAGACATGCTCGAAGCAGGCCGTTGAGTAAATGTAAGCAAATTACTTGCGAAAGCTTAATTAAAATAGCCTTTTTCCCTCGAGGATAAAATCAATTATGATCCTTTTTCGTATCCTTGTTTCGTGTGCAGATGTTCCACCACCGACTCCCAGGAACGAACAAGAAGTCAAGGCTTACATTCGCTGTTTGAGGTGTATCGATAACCAGCGTGTCCTTAATCAACTTTCCCAAAAGCTCGAGCCCAAGAGAGTGTAATAGAGTAATAATAACACTAACACCACACGAGGAAACGGAGATCTTCCACGAGATACAAAACTTGAGCCAAAGAAATAAAAGATTTTAGTATTTATATAAGTCTACCTTACTCGAATCGAAAACCCGCACTTCCTGTAAAAATATATATATTCTGTACAATCTTTTATACCATTCGATTCGACTTTGACATGGACATACCAAACCTTTTCACTCTTTTTCCATTTAGTTTGCGTCAAACTTGTTAATTCAATTATGAAAGCTTAGCTTCGCATAATTATAGCCGTGTAATAAAAATCAATCAGTAGATCGGAAATGTGATCGAATGCTGCTTGGTTTTTCTTGTTCTAGTTACCACCAATTATATTATAATCGAGAATAATTATTTTCAAAAATGAACACTGTTAGATTATTTTTAATGCTCTAGTCACTCGAATACGATTCAGCTTATTTTTTTTCTTGTGCTGTTGTTGTTGCAGCTATAATATATCCTTTGCTATGTTTTCGAGGTTGTTAATTTGGTTAATTTTTTAAATGTATAAAAATTCACACCACATATTTTTCCTTAAAATCAATAATGGGGCAACTACCTCAAAATAAAATATTTGTAGAATTATAATCTGACTAGGACCTGTAAGGTCCCTTATAGGAATTGTTGTTCAATTTTTTTGTTGGTACAAATGACAATGATAAGTACTACATATTAAGTTATGTACATAATTAATTATTCATGCCACTCTACTTAAACTATATTCTTTTTTTGCTGAAAATGTAATTAGCGGAAATTATGTATAGGTATTCTATTGTAAAAAGATTGTAAAATCCTTTTTGAAAAGACATTACCAAAAAAAACTTTTAATTCTCAGATTAAGCCAATTTATTATAAATGTAAAAACCTATTCATTCAATTCAATCAAAAAAAATTGTGGGAACAAAGCAAACTGTAATTTTTACTCCTTATCAAAAGTCAATACAGAAAATCCTCTATTTTACCGAGAGATTAAAAAATCGTAGGTCGCGGAGCGGACACAGAACATGCAGAGCGTGCTCACATTGTGTACGTGTGACAAAAAAGTCAGGAAATTTTAAATCTTACTAATTTTAAGGTTTCTGTAAGGTCTAGTCCCTTGAAAAAAAAAATTACCTACGGTTCGTTTGAATGGTGAGCTGAGCTCAACTCGTGTTGTTGTAATACAATTATACAATGAGCTCCTTTCAGAACCTGTAGCTTTCCTCCAAGAATGATGGAATAATTTCAAATATTCATTAACTTCACCTTCTTATCCGTGATTCGTGATTCAATCTGAAATGTATTCAGTCAATAAATAATTACAATTTACTTAAGCATCACTTCAATACTGAAATTATATTTGATTGAATTGGTCAATAACTATGTAGTACTTGTAAATATTAATGAGAAATGGATACTATGCTAAAAAAAATACTTTTTGACCAAAATCTTTTACGACGAGATAAAATTTGTCGTTGATTCACTCAGAATAATAAAAATATCGCACAAAATAAAATAACTTAGATTTTTTCACTGATGGCAAAATCCAAATGGAGAACATTAAGCCTTTACAAATCTACTTAAAATATGTATGTTACAATTTTTTTCTTAAAAAGTCAAAATACCAAAATCTGAAATGTATTCAGTCAATAAATAATTACAATTTACTTAAGCATCACTTCAATACTGAAATTATATTTGATTGAATTGGTCAATAACTATGTAGTACGTGTAAATATTAATCAAAAATGGATACTATGCTAAAATAATTTTTGACCAAAATATTTTACGACGAGATAAAATTTGTCGTTGATTCACTCAGAATAAAAAAAATATCGCACAAAATAAAATAATTTAGATTTTTTCACTGATGGCTAAACCGAAATGGAGAACATTAAGCCTTTACAAATCTACTTAAAATATGTATGTTACAATTTTTTTCTTAAAAAGTCAAAATACCAAATACAATACAATTAATTTAGTCCTAGAATAATTAGTCATAAGGTGTTTTATTGCAAAAAATGCAAATTATAAAGACAAGAAAAGGAAGTGAAATACATCCCTCTGTAAGATTGAAACAATTGTAAGATTCTTAATAGCTATAAAAGATTTTCGACAATCAAAATTTTAATTCGTTGAAAAACAAGAGAAATAAATATTCCGATGTAATTAAAATTATATGATTCTTCTGGAAATAAAAAGAAAAGTTTTCATTCAATTGTACTTATTAGCTCATCAACAGATTATTTCATCCTGCAATAATGAATGAGGATGTTTAATCTCATTTTCCTGATGAACTTGGTTTAATTGACATTTCCATAATTCATTAATACGATTGAGCTCAGACTAAGCAACAAGGGCTCTTCCGACCTCATAACCTGTTCCAAATTATCCTGGAATTATGTTAATTTTGCATGCAAAGAACGGAATGCCGATACATCATCATATTCGTATCAGTATCATGTGCTTCTACTACTACAGCACTGTGAGTGCATTTAAGGTGAAATTAATTTCCGGTCAAAAGACTACTTGACTGCTCTAATGACTTTCGGAAGGAGAGGATGGGTTGTACAAATGTGCTATAAAAACGTGAAGAACGACTTTATTTTCCAAGTTCTTGAACAAAACATGAGCATTTCAGACGGAGAAGCTACCTGGAAAAGTTCTTTTCCTTACCAATTCCAATACAGATTTGATCTGGGAAGTATCGCCATTGCGTAATTGAAGATTTTGAAAAAAATGCATGTAACGGATTTATTCTCTTCGACCGCTAAAAATTTAACTACGATTCCAAATAATAAAACTTCCAGCTCTCCTCCGCCCTACATGATATCATGGGCGTCAAAAATAGGGCCTGGACCTGCGAGTGTAAGTGTAAAAGCGACAAAGCACAGACGGAGAAGCTCCCTGGAAAAGTTCTTTTCCTTGCCAATTCCAATACAGATTTGATCTAAGAAGTATCGCCATTGCGTAGTTGAAGATTTTGAAAAAAAAAATGCATGTAACGGATTTATTCTCTTCAACCACTAAAAATTTAACTACGATTCCAAATAATAAAACTTCCAACTCTCCTCCGCCCTACATGATATCATGGGCGTCAAAAATAGGGCCTGGACCTGCGAGTGTAAGTGTAAAAGCGACAAAGCTGACTGGATGGACTCCAGTGAGACTCTCTGGACGATTGAGGTTCAAAAAGAAGTTGGCGAAGTTAGTGGACCAAGAGAACAACAATAGGAGCAGTGCAAGTGGCGAGACACGAGGTGGAGGAAGTGAAACTGGAAGCAAGAGATTCTCCAGAAAAGGCCTATTTCCCGGCTGTACATACCAGTTCCATGAGTATTGTCAACACACCTCCCTTCATGGATTCCGTTACATCACAGAAGAGAAACGGGCGCTGAGTGAGAGGTAAATTGAGAAAATTATTTTTTCATCGAACGAGCGACTTCTTTCCAGGAAAATGTTCATTTCCAGGGTTTTTTGGATCTGCTGGTGCATCTTTGGGATCAGTTCCGCTGGCTATATGATGAGCAAAATTTGGCAACGGTGGCAAACCAATCCTGTCCTTACATCAATTGCATCTACGAATNGGTAAATTGAGAAAATTATTTTTTCATCGAACGAGCGACTTCTTTCCAGGAAAATGTTCATTTCCAGGGTTTTTTGGATCTGCTGGTGCATCTTTGGGATCAGTTCCGCTGGCTATATGATGAGCAAAATTTGGCAACGGTGGCAAACCAATCCTGTCCTTACATCAATTGCATCTACGAATTTGCCTGTGAGTGAGATCAATTTTCCTTCGGTGACCATCTGCACAGTGAACAAGGCCGTGTCTGAAAAGCTAATTATCCAGGGGTGTCGCTTAAAGTAAGAAAATTTTTTAAACCGAGCAGCTTTTGGACTTAAAACTATTTAAACGTCTGCTTTGGTTTATCCAGGAAGAATTTCACGGAAATGAGGCAGATCATTAGCACATTGGTGGATCCCGAGTCCCGGAATAACGAGCATGATGAGGACGGTCCTAAGATCAAAGTCGAGCCAAAAGAAGCTCTAAGACTTCTCCGACTTGTGGCTCCAAAGTGCTCTGATTTCATTTTAAAATGCGAATTGAATGGTCAGAAGAAACCGTGCAAGGAGCTCTTCAAATTGGTACTCACCGACACTGGATACTGCTGCACATTCAATTCAATGGATTTGAAAGACACAAGTTTGAATGGGTCAGAATGAATAAAAGCAAGAAATTAAGACCATTAATTTTTTTGAGCGAAAGTAGAACGGAAGATTACTCACTAACATAATAAGTAGCTCATTTCCGGTTTCTTACTTCCTTTCAGTCGAAACAATTCGGAAATCGATCAGCAAGAGCGTGAGTACGATGACCTACAAAAAGTGGTGTGGAACTTTACCGACGAGCATCACAAGCAACATGGACGACCCGAAGAAACCGAAGTGAATGTCACAACGCTCCCCAGCGACTCCAGAACTTGTCAACGGACCTACACAGACGAGCTAATGCTGGATGGGACACTATGCCAGAAATTGGAGAAATGTAGGAAGAATCCAGAAAGTTGCGGTCTCAAAAAACCGAATGAAACTGCGGTGACTGAAGCACCCCCAACGCTGGGCTCTGCTTCGACAACCTCAACTCCAGGTAAAAATGGGTCACGACTTTTCAGAGCAGCGGGGGCGGGCAGGACCAGAGGTTTGACTATTATGACGGACACTTTGAGATGTGCGGAAGTTCCCACCGACTCATTCAAAGGATTGCGGGTACGTCCAATCAATTGAATTGACAAATTGACATGATAGGAAAAGTAGAAGTAGAGCAGACTAATTGATATTAATTAACCTGCTTCCAAAACGACAAGATATATGTCCACGGACCTGATGAGTTTCCTGCAGTTGGCGAGAGAGGATTCCTAGTTGGGCCTGGACAGGAAACACAAATTGGCGTGACAGCGATTGACACATACAGTGCGGAATCTTTGAGGGATATGAAATTAAAAAACCGGATGTGCTTCTTCCCTAATGACTTGCGTCT
>JAHZMX010000462.1:0-12473 GCA_027743895.1 Seira musarum
ATGCAAAGTATACCACTGAAGCAATTTTGACGCCTTTTTTGCATTATTTTAATCCTTCTTGCTCGAACCTCTTCATAATCTTCCCTCAACTTATTAGCAGCATTGGATGGGGTAATTCGTTCGGAAGTCCCACCTTCAATCGGTGATAAGCCTGTGATTGTTTCCTCTCTCTCAAAACTGGAGTCCATTTACATTTTTTTCAGCCGATGCACAATAATTTGTTTTTTTATTTGGTTTAAAAAAACTAACTTCACTTTAATTGAGGCTATAAAATTAAAAGCAATTAAAAGCCCTCGCTTCTTCCGTGTAACTTCCTTCCAGCTCAGCTAATGAGAAAACCCTTAAGATCGCATTAGATCGGGAATAATCTCAAATATGAACGTAAGTATGCTTCGGGGAGAATAAAGAGGGGGTGGAGGAGGAAAGAGTCAAATGTACTTTCACTGTGGTGAGCAGTAGCATTAACACTACCATGCATGGTGTGAATAATGCGGATTTGGAACGGATGGATGATGATGATGTGATATGTAATATGATATGATGGATATCTCTTCTTAAGATTTATTCCTTAAGAAGCTTTGTAATGCAAAGAAGGAATGGAAAGTACTAGAAAAACTGAATTAGCAAAAATAGCTTCAAGCTTCGTTTCCTCTCATGGATGCTTATTTCTCTGTCGATGATACTCAGGATAGTATATTATGTGATATAATCTTATGTTATTTTGGAGCTATACACGTAGTTTAACCTCACCGAAAGATAGGTAGATTCGATCCAATTTTAGATGAGGTATTACAAACTATTATGTTCCGTTAAGTGCATCTTACGTCCACTACAATACAATAAAAGATATCACAATTGGTGTTCACAGCGGAAAGGGGCATTGTAGGATTTGCCATTCATGTAAGGAAAATTACTCTTTAGGTACGCGTTGGAGAAGAGACAAAGGAAATGGTAAGCTGTACCTACTAAAACCGTACTATATGAACATAGCCCCGTTCATAGGCAATACACGAGGCTTATAAATACTATATGCATAGTTATGAATTTATGCGTTGTTAGGTATGCCAGTTAATTTTGGCCAGGAAAAAGAGGCCAGTAATTTTTCGGAGTCGGTCGGAATTCCATCTTTGGAAAGTAGATCCTCCAACGCAGTGGATTCATAGATTATGATAATCGTGGAAAGCATGGCCTTTTCCAGAAACAAAGAAAAAACTGGGGACGGTTTAACCAATGGTTTGCAATGCTAATGGTATGAAATTCCGAAGCGTTATGTTCGACATAAGAATAACTGCACTAGAGAAAGTTTTTTGAGTTCATATTTTATTTACACGCGAATACCACATCAAATATATTTTAAAGCTGATTTCCATTGCTTAACAACCTTACTAACACATAAATTGTAATTAACTTACTTAAAAATGCTACAATTAACAAATCTTATTTTACCTATTTTATAGAATTTTTTCCATGTATAACTAAGTACTTTTTTAAAAAATTAACTTTGGAACCGCATCACATTGACCAATGGCTATATGTTTTTAAGTAATTTATTTCATTACCTGATATTGATGACTCTACATCTAAAAGTTTTCTGTTTTCAATTCGATTCCATGAGAATTTGGTCTACCTAATTGTAGGAGACCATCCAACGTTTGACTTATTTTCTAAATTTACGATTCGAATAAAATTGCTTAATCTTCTATCAAAATAACCACGTAATACATTTAATGCACAATGATCAAATATTTTTTCAAAAATTGATTATGTTCAAATTTTTGCGCAGAATTTTTGCATAAATTCAGATATAGCATGAATGTATTATATTGAAAGTCACGATAATTTTATTGGAAAAAAACGCTTCAATTTCACTGCCGCATTGATTATCCATATACATAAGCACACATGATTCATTACTTCTGTTTCACAGAATTAGATTGACGTAAGTTGGAATCCAACAAGTCACTTTTCAATTCAGCTTACGTTACAAGCCTAAAAGTTTAATACGAAAAAGCCATATGCAAATATTTCTGAAGAATCTGATCTTTTGAGCTGGCAGACATTGTCAAAAAATAACAATAAAGATTTGCTTCAAAATTCATCTTCATTTCGGAATCGAAGTGTTCACATCATTGCTTGATTGAAATGTCATTTTCAGATTTAAATATGGTTCCATAGCAGGTTCACCGACTGTGCTTCATTCCCACATATTTCTAAAAAAAATTTTTGTAAAAAATTGAAAAAGAAAATCTGACAATAATGCTGAAACAATTATCAGTAGTTTTCGACCGTGGATCCATGAACCACGAAACGCATTGATTTTTTAAGGGTCTAAAAAAATAAAAATGCAAAAGCGGAACCTTCTGTTTTTGTGCAAGTCATGTAACTAAAACCTAACAGAAATGAAGTAAGAGTGAAAATGTAATAATTAATTGACAATTGACAATAAACTAACCGGTAACGTTGACTGGAAACATTTAGGTTAATGGATCCTTAGAATCGTCTGCGGTCTCTTACTCAAAGAGAAGTGCATACAAACAACGTTCGATCCGGTCGGTGATCCAGAGAAACTGAGTAAAATAAAGCAAACAACAAAAATGCGTTATGTACCGTATACCCGTCCCCCTTCCCCACAAATAAAATTTATGAGATGAATGGAACAGTACTATTAACACCAGGATCGTCTGTAATTCAGCCAGGAAAGAAGCATAGATCCTGGACCAAAGTTCGGGATCAACCATCGTTCCCAATCCACCGTCATTGTTGGCGTTGTTTGGATTTGGATCCTCTTCGTAATGCAGTTGCAAAGGATTGTATATTGCGTACATGGTCGATGCAGCCACTGTAATCGGGAACGAGACGAAAAAACCTCCTCGCAGAAGATCCATGTTCACACGATGCAGCCACTGTGATCGGGAACGAGATGAAAAAACCTCCTCGCAGAAGATCCATGTTCACACTTTCCTGTATAATATTGTTTTCGAAATGGAGTGTCTGTAAAAATTATTTATTTATTTTGCGAGAGATTAAGAAATCTACGTACCACTGGGACAGCTTCCACATAAAGAGAAATGATTTTGAATCTCGTCTTAGCCGCGAGCAACGTACACTTGGTTACTACAAGCACAAGTATGCCTAACAAGTAGCTTTTGTGCAACTTGAACTTGAATGGTTGACGAATTTCTGTTTCATTGTGAATCATTGTATTCAAAGTTCCGTTTATGTTTTCATCCAAAGTCACGTTCAAATTATTTTTCGATTTTATAATGCCAGTCAATAAAATGAAGTGGGATCCAAGAATGTTGGCGGAAATCGATGCGATCTAAAAAAATATATTAATCCAATAAAATAATGAAGGATAAAAATAATTAAGAAATACTTAATTGTATTTTACCATGTGAAAAACTAATAACCGAAGCGTGAGATAGATTTTTCTAAACCCATGGGTGACTTCTGCTTCATGGTCGTGATCCGGAAAAGTGTCATTGTTATTGACATCATCAGCGATTTCTTCGTCAGCTCCAAGTTCAATTGGTGGGGCAGTTCGACTTTCACTGGTACGTAAGAAAAAAATCATTTTTTCGGGAAGTGTAGAGTCACTGGTTTGCTTCTTTTCAGTTCAAATAGAAAATAATTACTGGACACTCTGTTTTTCAAAGATGGGGTCAGGCAAAGAAAGGGATGTTATGAGCCCTGACTTCTTTCACCTCAACACTTTCTCCTCCAGGTCACGTTTAGATATGGACAATCTCATGGATTGGGTGCGGTTTGGTAATAAAAGAAAATATAAAAAGCAAGATGCTTACTTTCACTTTAGAAGCAGAAACAGCAGCAAAGGTATAAAAACCAGTATCTATTTATTTTTTTGCACATCCAGAGACTCTAAAAGAAAAGTGTGAAATCATAATTAAGGAAGATTGCCGCCATGCCACACCCATCAGTTTATATGGATCTTTGTCTTTGTTCCTCTTTGCGTCATAGGTAACACTACCTTTCCCTTGCGATCAAAAAGAGCCAAAAAAATTGGAAAGTCTATTAGCAATTGGATGACAATCGTTAAAAAAGCAATAAATGTTACAAGAGAGACACTTGAGTCTAATGAGATTCTCATAGAGAAATGGATAGCGTGAGCATCGACGGCAGCAAAGTGAAGTGAAGTGATTTCAAGTAGCACGAGCTTGTAAGGGTCATATGTAGTCCAGTTGTCTCCTTTTCCTCATTTCGAACCAAGTAATGGAAGAGATGCTGTTTAATATTGATGCTTGTTTGGTTTATTGTCAAGGATTGGGTTTCAGTTTCATGATTTTCATGATACATTTCTTTCCGTCACGTTTCCCAAAAAACTTTTTTATTGCCAGAGTTCGCCTATGAATATTACTGGATCCCTTTCATGAAAGAAAAGTCGTTCCTCTTTTGATGTTTATAAAATCTTGTTACTTTTTGTTACTTTTACTGAAGAAAAATCAGGGTATGAAAATCAATATTTCGTTATTTATTTTACGAAGCTAGAGATTCTAAGAAAAGCGTGAAATCATAAAAAAGGAAGATTGTCGCCATGTCACACCGATCATTCTATGAAACTTTGTCCCTTTTTTGTCATACTTATGCTCATCCTTTTTTTCTTCGATCGATAAGAGCCGAAAAATTGAAAAGGTGAAAAAAATTGCAAGAAAGGCTATAAGTGGTACAAGAGAGATAGATACTTGAGAGTAATGTGATTCTTACTGGAAAAAATATGGGTGGCGTAAGCTTGAATGGGAGTAAAGTGATTTCAACTCTTCAAGTAGCACAAGCTTTCAAGGCCATGGTCATGATCAACTTTTCTTCGTAAGCCTTTCGTTATTATGCTTTATGACGTTATTTATGCTTTGCAAATGTATATGATGTAGTTTCATTTTCGTGCAATAAATGTATTATTTTTATTGACAGATAAATAGATTTAATGAAGCTTCGTCCGCTAATCCGGCCTTCTGCGACGCGGGTAAAAAAGTCTAAAATGACTTGTAAATGCCTATGAATGCCCTATTGCAGAAAATAAATCTGAAACTTTAGGCTCGTCTTTAAAATATGTGCACAAGAGTGAGAAAATGGAGAATTTGAATTTATTGTCATATAAAGCCCACATCAAATACAATAAGAGATTTCAAATGTTTAATTATCTTATGAGATTATTAAATGTTATTAAGCTGTGTACTTCTAATAAACCACAAGTTCTTAAAAATAGAAAAAAGCCATAATAATCATAAGAAAACACCATTATTCCACTTGATTCGAATCTACTCTAATAATATACATTGCAACACCATATTTCCCATATCCTAGAAATTTTTTTTCCTTATCATTAATTATGGAGTATAGTGCTTGACTCAAGTGACGAAGAGATTTAAAAACACAGATACACATGAAAGCAGGTGTTAAACCATCATTCAGTGGTTTCCTTCGGGGTTATTAATAGGGAATTGATTCTCTCCACAGAATCCTTCAGGATGTCCCTTCTCTAAAGATGAGTCATTGGTAGAAGATCAGGATCGGAGATAGCCTGAGCCGGCTAGACTATACTTAAAGATGATTTTAATTTTTTTTTTATTTAGCGTAACTCTAACTCGATATTGAAATATCTATAGTGTGGCTGCTTTAGATCCAAATGCTTTATTTTCATAAACGACAATCAACTTAAGCGGACCTAATACTGTTACTGTTACGTCCTCCACAATCCTAAGTTCCTTAAGAGTAAACTGTATTACCTTTTGTTGTGGACAGGACAGTAAGGAATTTATGTATTTTATGCTTAAATCTACTTACATATGGTACGGTGAAAGTGATAATCATGGCGCATGGGATTCAACTAAAACGGAGGAGAATGAACGAAATCCAGGTTTGACGATGAAAAATGAACAACTTTTAGTAGGGCTGAAGTGCGACAATAAGAATATTTTCACATGTGCCGATTTCTATACTACTTTCACTACTGCAAATTGATACCAATTACTTCCTGGATCCTAAATTCCTTAACCTCATTTTTTTTGCTTTAATTATAGACACATTACCTTATCTAATCCGTCAATTCTGCTTCACATTAGAGAGCTAATATTAAGTCCTAATCCAAACAGCAACTGTCAGAATCTAATCTTGCAAGCCTACAGTTTTCTATTTTAAAAGCCATTATGTATGCATTTCTAGTGAATCTAGTGTCATTGACCTACCTACAGACTAGCAAGCAAATTAAGTTTGATTAAACTACTATTCTAAATTGATTCAAGGATCGATGTCATGCCAAGTTTCACAATGAAATGAAATGAGGTTACGTAAGCCTACAAATAAGTCATCCATTCAGGTAGGTCCATCCGTCAACGCAATCTAGAATCCTGTTTGTTTTGACTCAGTTATCTTTCTTTTCACGACCATCGGAATTGTCGTCGTGAGTCACCCGCGTCTCGTTCTCCTCAGGATTTGCATAAGGGCAATGAAATATGTTGAGCTTCACAATAAGCTGAGACAAAAATTAGTTTTCCATAACAGTTTAAATTTCCCCCAAAATGTATTTAAGAAGTTAATGAAATTAGTACCCAGGCCTGGAATGACAAAACGCCCTCAATGAAACAAGAACAGAACCTGGTCCAATAAATACCGTCATTGAAGCCATCCTTCTCATGTTCCAAAGGATCACTGAATAATGACATGAAAATGAACATCGTTATAGCCGCTGTAATCAGGAGCATGAAGAGAAAGCATCTTCGCAGGAATTTCACGTCCTTATTTTTCTGCATATTTTTTAAAAATTAAGTACCACTTTTTAAAAAAATCATTTATCATTTCACCAACAAAGAATCATTAAATCCAATCTACCTACCCGACCCGGCCCATACAACTTAACAATAATCAGGCATCTGCTTAAACACGGTGTCATCATAATTNCATGTTCCAAAGGATCACTGAATAATGACATGAAAATGAACATCGTTATAGCCGCTGTAATCAGGAGCATGAAGAGAAAGCATCTTCGCAGGAATTTCACATCCTTGTTTTTCTGCATATTTTTTAAAAATCAAATATAACTTTATAAAAATCATTTATTATTTTACCTACAAAGAATAAATGAATTCAATCCACCTACCCGACCCGGCCCATACAACTTAACAATAATCAGGCATCTGCTTAAACACGGTGTCATCATAATTTCGACAAACTCTACGAGTGTCATGAGCATTTGCATGTTCGAGGGGCAATGACTCATTGCCCCTCATTGCCAATGAGTATCCAATGTTGCTTTCCATCCCCAGATACAATTCAGTGCCACAATAGGGTACATAGTGGCAATCAGATGGAATCCACGAATTGTGAGGGAAAATGAAATTACCTAAAAAAATATATTAAGCTAATAAATTATAAGTGATATAAATAATTTACCTAAATATCTTTTTGGAAATACTGACAGAGTGGAGAATTATTGATTTCAACAGGGCAGTTTTTTCCATTGATTCATCGATGGTTCCTCCTTCTACCTCATCCGGAAGTGTGTCAGCAGTAGCAGCAGCAATTTCATCGACTGACCTTGCATCAGTTTCATTTGTTGGACGCCCAATCCTCCTTTCACGGTTGCTTGCGGAAGTCTCCATTACTGTATTTTCAAGGTTGGATATTCACTTTTTTCTTTTCCTTTGGGTTTAGGCAAAAAGAGATGCGATTAATGAGTCCTGTCTTCTTTTTTGGAATTTACCAAGTATACATTTTTAGTTAATTATTAAGAACAATTCAGTTTAATTATTTGCTGTAAATATACACAATTAGGAAATGAGCTGGAGATTATAAAGGTAAAAAATAATGACTTTCACTTCACTCACAGCAACAGGAAAATCAATAAACAAGGGATAAACTAGAGAAAGCAAAAAATTCATTTCCGTCGTATTTAGTTAGTGTACCTGTTCTACCTATCATCGACTGACCTTGCATCAGTTTCATTTGTTGGACGCCCAATCCTCCTTTCACGGTTGCTTGCGGAATTCTCCATTACTGTATTTTCAAGGTTGGATATTCACTTTTTTCTTTTCCTTTGGGTTTAGGCAAAAAGAGATGCGATTAATGAGCCCTGTCTTCTTTTTTGGAATTTACCCAGTATATTTTTAGTGTATTACTAAAAACAGTCCAATTTAATTATTTGCTGTGATTATACACAATTAGGAAATGAGCTGGAGATTATAAAGGTAAAAAATAATGACTTTCACTTTACTCACTGCAACAGGAAAATCAATTCTAAAACAAGGGATAAACTAGAGAAAGCAAAAAATTCATTTCCGTCGTATTTAGTTAGTGTACCTGTTCTACCTTCCCCAAGCGATGACGGAATAAAAAGTTCCGGAAGAATTATATGTATCGTAAGGATCGGGAGCATCCGCTGAGTATATACCCACTCTATTAGTTTGCATAGGTATAGGGCCAACACTATAGGCATATAGTGTTATGCGAAAGAACTTCCTGGAATTAGGTAAAGCCACTTACTCGTCGTAAAAAAGCTGTGACTGAATGCAGGCAGAAGAGAGATTTGAGTGTCTTGAAATTCTCAAGAGATAGAGCAAAACACCACACTCGTTACACAATAAGCTTTTTAGTAATTAAAACTCACATCAGCTTTTAAGAAATTCATTTCCGTCGTATTTAGTTAGTGTACCTGTTCTACCTTCCCCAAGCGATGACGGAATAAAAAGTTCCGGAAGAATTATATGTATCGTAGGGATCGGGAGCATCCGCTGAGTATATACCCATTCTATTAGTTAGCATAGGTATAGGGCCTATAGGGCATATAGTGTTATGCGAAAGAACTTCCTGGAATTAGGTAAAGCCTCTTACTCGTCGCAACAAAGCTGTGACTGAATGCTGGCAGAAGAGAGATTTGAGTGTCTTGAAATTCTCAAGAGCAAAACACCACACTCGTTACACAATAAGCTTTTTAGTAATTAAAACTCACATCAGCTTTTAAGGACTCATTTACCTGCATTTGCTTCTTCAGGTTTTCATTTTCATGCAAACATACTTTCACTTTATTGTAAGCAGTTTTTGTATCCGATGGGGCAATAAATCGAAGATGATGGAAATAGAGATGGATATTGATCAGAATTGCTGCCTTAAAACAATAAACAAACGCCCATATATGTATTCTCAAGTGTCACAATCAGCCTGAAACATACGGAATTGGTACCTTTACATTTACTTTCTTTCAAAAATGCAGTGTCAATTTCATGCGCTTTTAGTGTCTTGTCTATTAGTAATTAAAACTCACATCAGCTTTTAAGGACTCATTTACCTGCATTTGCTTCTTCAGGTTTTCATTTTCATGCAAACATACTTTCACTTTATTGTAAACAGTTTTTATATCCGATGGGGCAATGAATCAGAGATGATGGCAATAGAGATGGATATTGATCAGAATCAGTGCAAAATATGCTGCCTTATAAACCATAAACAAACGTTCAGCCTGAAACATACAGAATTTGTACCTTTACATTTCCTTGTCTTTCTACAATGCATTGCCAATTTCATGCGCTTTTACTGTCTTGTCTCTGTAAAAATATATGGGAAGCCCCAAAGTGTCCTCCTTATCGCATATACCATTGACCTTTCGTTGCTTGTTACTATTACTAATCCCTTTTCATTTCTCCGAGGAAATTTCACAATTATATTTTTTTAAATTTCATTCCTGAAAAATGCATACCTACCTACGCTGGACCATTGGATTGTATTGCTCCGCAGGAAGGCTCACTGGAAATTCGGCCGTGAAGAGCATTTTGCTTCTGGCAGACGGAAGAGTGGATCCCAGAGTGCCACGATTATTTCTGTTAATGGCTCTCTGGGACCTTCTCCTCCATCTACCAAAAAGAAAACTCCACGATGATGTCCAATTTCCATTTGGGTGTTCCCAAACTCGGCCTAATCGAGTGTGTTCCCCTCTGGGCGACAAAGAAGAGGGTAGTTCAGCACCACGATTATTTCGATTAATGGCGCTGAAATACCTTCATCTCCGTCGACCAGAGATCGTACTCTTAGATGATGTCCTATTTCCTTATGGGTGTTTCGAAATTTTGCCGAGACGAATGTTCCCTCCCGGTAGAAGAAGAAGGTCAACCTGGACCAGGATGATTTTAATTACTGGCTCAGGTAGACCTCCTTCTCTGTCGGACAGGGTAATGCTCCAGGATGATGTCCAATTTCCTTATGGATGTCCCCATTAAGATCCTCCTCCAAAGTGGTGGCTATTTTGATATAAAATATTAAAATACAAGTCCGTTTTACATCCCTGTAGACGTCACAATTATTTTTAATTTTTATTTTTATTATGTTTGAAATTGTACAATGCATTGTAGTGCAGCAGGATCATCTCCAGTCTCCAAATTTGGCAAGGTCTGATATTTTTCCCATGGGTTGACGGACCTTCTCCCCGACCTAGTACAAATGAAAATCTACTCATGATTTCTAATTCCAAACCTCATCCAAAATAAAACTAACTATCGCGTTTCCGCCGAGAAATGAAGGAAGATGAAACAGCAAAAAATGCTGGTCTAGACATTATGTGTGGTATATGCGATATGAGGGGACACTTGCTAATTGATGTGCAGAAAAGAGACAAGACTGAGTTCTTATTTGTACACAGATTCATTACAAAATCCATGAAGTCAATTTTTAGAAGCCCTTGGACTTCAAAATGGATCATGGAAACTGCAGCGACTTTCCTTCATTAGGACCACTACTTTTTATTTTTAACCATATTGAATCATAATCATGGTAACATAGGTCACACTAAGGTACTCATTACTCTCATTACCATCATCATTCTTACCATTAATTAATTTAAAAGTTCTTCTGAAAGAGAAATCAATTGTTATCAATTCTTTAGCTACTGCCATCTTCATATCCATCCAAATGTTAATGTTTCATGCTTCCTATAATTGCATCCAACCTATTCAAATCTACAGATTGATTATCAATAGAGGAAACATAAATTATATTTTTCAGAATGCATAATTGTGTTAATTTTTTTCAAAATTTTCAGACCAAAACCAAAAATAATTTTACAGACTAAAAAAAATCTCATTGTTTGTAAATTTTACTTATAGGTCTCTCAATTTTATTTACTTACCAAACCCCATTCAATCCTTAATTCGTCAAATATAAGTTTTTAAAACCTGATTAATATTGTCTACTATTATAGACAGACATTGAATATTTTGCTACCCCCACTTACCTTGCCCAATTAATATTCTATCAAAGAACTTTCCTAATGAAAAAAAGAAAGAAAATAAAACGCACGTCAAAGCTGAGAAGAATTAACTTCCCACTGGGAAATCATTTTTACGGGGAAAATGAGAAAAGCAACCGGAAATGGAAAGTCGTTTTTAATCTGGAAAGTTCAATCCAGTAGGCTGAACTGGCACCCCTCCATGATTAGCTTCCAAATCGCCAATATCATCCAACTCGATCATGAGTTCCGGCATTGGATCAATATAACAACAACAACTAGATTTGCAGATCTCCAAGAAAACCTTAAATTAAAAATAAAAATCACCATTTCCACTTTCTCTTGTGAATTAATAATTAATTAGGACAAAATTTGATAAAATTATCGAAACGTTACGAATGAGAACACGGTTGTAAGTCCATCAGCAAAGCAAAACCATACGACCCTGGACAAGATTTGGCAAAAACGGTACATTTGATCGTCAGGATTGTGTGGGTCCTCCTCGTGTTGCTCCGGATTATATGCAAATTTAACGAATAATCCTGTAGCCGTTGTGATCAGGCTTGAGAGGAGAATATATTTTCCCATGTTTTTCACTTCCGAATTTTTCTGCACATTATTTTGTAAAATGAGAACCACTTAAATTGTTCATTCTTTTTTTTTTTGAAATTATGGAATTTCTCATACCTGAATTTTACAATGCAGAAAAGTCATGATTATTAATCTGACCATGCCCCCCAAAACCATGAATGTCAATAACAGTTCCACGGATGGAAATGGGTAGTGACTTTCCAAGTTGGAACATCCATCGTCGGAATCGGTGCCATTGTCGTTGCCAATGATGGTATTCTTCGAATTATCCTTGGTTCCGGTCAGTTTTTCGAAAACAGGCGATTTCATGCCGCAACGAAATTTCATCCAGACAAATAGGACAACGAGCAAAATTCCAATAAGAATATGAATGAGTGAAGTGCTCTAAAAAAATCATAAAAATTCCGTAATGTAATGTAATGCAATGGACGATACATGTAAAGTTAGCTAATGGATTTTGAAACACTTACTGTGGGTATGCAGAGTATACCAGTGAAGCAATTTTGACGCCTTTTTTGCATTCTTTTAATCCTTCTCGCTCGAACCTCTTTATAATCTTCCCTCAACTTATTAGCAGCATTGGATGGGGTAATTCGTTCGGGAGTCCCACCTTCAATTGGTGATAAGCCTGTGATAGTTTCCTCTCTCTCAAAACTGG
>JAHZMX010000463.1:0-20403 GCA_027743895.1 Seira musarum
CGTGCTCTTGCCACTCTAGGACCGATCACCTTTAGACATAAAAATTACATGAAATTCCATTTCCCATTTTTATGGTGAAAACAAAATTGCTTTGATCTCCGGAAAGAAAAGGAATTTAGAGCGGAAGAAATGGGACTTACCCCAGGCAAATCCTTTACTGTATGCAAAGCTATGAGAACATGAGCAGTTAGAGTGATGTTTGGGGAGTAAACATTGTCCAAGTAGATTTCGGTGTCATTTAGCTTCCTATTGCTATACGGCGACACTTCGTAGAACGATCCTTCCTCGGTCTGATAATCAAGTAGCCAATGCACAGCTCTACCGATGACCTATAATAGAAGATATTTTTTATCATCGTAATAAAAGAAAGACTTGAAAAAAATATTTCTAAAGAAAGGATGACATACATTATGATCTATGTATAGAAAGTTTTCCCATTCGTTGAAACTAGCTTCGGTGAAAACTTTGGCGCAATAAGCTGTCACCCATACGCTTGGAGCCGAATTATTCCTAAGAAGAAAATCCAATCAAATCCTCATTAATTCATTCAATCCAGCACAAAATTACTCCTAATAAAGTTTTATCATTTACTCCATTTAGCTTACCAATCACTTCTGAAATGGCTGAAAGAACCGTCTTCATTTTGGAAACTCAACTGCCTTAGGTAAAGAGTGTTAAGATGATGGAAAGCATCGCGGTATGTAGCCTTATTTCTTTGATAAGAAGAAAATCCAATCAAATCCTCATTAATTCATTCAATCCAGCACAAAATTACTCCTAATAAAGTTTTCTCCCTTTAGCTTACCAATCACTTCTGAAATGGCTGAAAGAACCGTCTTCATTTTGGAAACTCAACTGCCTAAGGTAAAGAGTGTTAAGATGATGGAAAGCATCGCGGTATGTAGCCTTATTTCTTTGATTTGTCAATCGAAGATATAGCAAAGTATAAAAGTTTGAAGCAAAGCTAAACATGTTTTGCTCAGCAGAATCCTATAAGTACAAAAATCAAATTAGTTCGTTAGACATTGCTTCAGGCTAATTACAATAATGACTTCGTTATACAAAATTGTATAAGGAACTTACCATAGGCTTTTTTAACAAGGAAGTTGCGTTCACGGGCATGTCTGGGAATCTGCAAAAGATATTAATCATGCATGTATTTTGGTCTCAAAGAAGTCGACTAAACATATCGGAAAGGACTAAATGAAAATATCTTACGCAGGACCAACAACATCTCCGACAACAGATATCTCCGCCAAATTTGAGCTGTACACGTAATATCTGTAGAAAGGAAACAAAATTACATTTAAATCTCTAAATCTTTTAACTCAACGATGTCGATTAAAGCATAGTACTGAGATTGCATATGACTGTGTGTAAGCCGGTACACTTTATTGCCGCCATGATTTTTCTGGTAGCGGCATCAACACGCCATGTACAAAATATATGATTCGAGAAGGATTTTTTTACGCAGAGTTTCACAACTGATGCGTAGAGATGTTACACTGATGGACTTCAGCGAATAGGGGTGAAGTCGCTGTACGTAGTCAGAGATGCATCCTCATCAGTCAAATTCATCTCGTGCACAAATCTAACCATCAGGAAAGATCAGATCCTACTTACTCGAGAATATACCTAAATCGATTTCAGGTTTCAATTACAACATGTCACGGATTGTCATTTATTGTGTTACGCCTGATTCGCCAACTCCAGTAAATTATACTTTGTAGGGACGTCATTAAACTAGACTAGTAAATTAGGAAAATAAGTGGTATTACATAATTAAATCCGGTGTGTAATAATTTAGTGCGACTAGTTTGAGAATAGTGACATGTTTCCCTGTACTTTTAAAGACAACAATGAAGCCTGTACAAAGGTTTACACGTCAAAAGTCATACTCAACAGACATGTCCAGACATATTATTTACGAAAATATCAAATAACGTGTAAATATAAGATAAAAATTGACGGGAAACTGTGCGGAAGAGTCCTAGTAAACGAAAGTACATATAAGCAACACGCTGATCACCTTCATACCAAAGTGACATGCAAAAAGTGTTCAAAGACGTTCGGCGATAGGTCTCTTCTTATTGATCACGAAAAAAACGAGCATGAAAAATGGATTTCATGCCCTAACGACCGGTGCTCGAGTGTTTTTAAAACCGCAAAAGGCTTAAATGATCACCGAAAATATTGCTTAAAACCCGAAGATCGCATTGATTGCGCCAAGCACGGTTGTTACCGAAATTTTTCACCGACCTCGGCTTATCGAAAACATCTGGAACTGACCCAATGATCCGGAAAGATAAGATTAATTGTAAATTATTTTTATTCACGTTACCTACGAAAAACCAAATTATTTACGTTAATTTTTTAGATTTTATTAAGAGAGCCAAAAACGATCCTACCGAAAAAACTGACGCCATTGAGGGGGAACGAGACCAAACAACTATGAGACTTCCCCAAGTCATCAAATTAAGACTCAACGAAGATAATGTACCCTCTACATCCTCGTCGAAAGCCATTTCAGCTGCAGTACGTGAAAAACCCCAGATGAAGTTTCTAGTTCTCCTCGCGAAATCACTACTTACAAGAACGGAGAATCAAAAACAAATAAGGTATTCCATGTAAAACAATAATTGCACACAAATGAAATTTAAATTTAAGTGAACTTATTACTGAAAAATTAGATACTTCTACGATTAAAATATTTGGTAGGATTCTGGAATCTTAGTCCAAACGTTTCAACTCATGCTGCCGCATTTCAAAGTGAGACAGCATCGTGACCGTTTTTGAGTTTTGATGCTGTTCCATTAATTAATGGGACAGCATCGAGATGCGGACGATCCAGACAAAATTTCACGCCTATAGACGGTTGATCAAAGTATAAGGAAGAGAATATGCGTAGATATAAAAAAAACATGTGACTAATCTTTTAAATATCTTCCGATTTCTAAAAAATAGGGTATAAATGTTGGCGACTTACGCAGTTTCGCCTCTACGTCGAAAGCGACACCTGCATCTTCATTAAGCCCATCTTAATGAAGCCCATATGAACCAGATAAATCGAACCAGACCAAGGAAGAATCTCCCCAGCCTGCTGCCAAACAGAGTGACGGAACGACGCATCAAATTCAACTAGAATATTTAACGTAATAGCAATTTTCTAAAATTAAATTTAAATTTAACGGAGCTGATTACTTTAAAAATTCAATACTTCTGTGATAAAAATATTTTGTGAGTTATAATTTGCATGATTATAAAAATAACGCAAATAGATTCAGTTACTTTAAATTTTTGATATTTTTCGAAAACAGCCGTTTATTAAATTTTGCTGAAATTTATATTGTACTGGACTAATTATTTTTTATCTTTAGTTTATCGAAATGTAAGTAAGGGAATATACGCAGATCTAAAATACATATGATTAATCTTTTATATACCTCAAACTTTCTTAATAATAGGGTTTGGATTTCGGCGAGCCCGTCTGTGGAACAATGGAAAGTTTTAAACATTTCGCCATCAACATCAATTACGAGACATGAGGCCCACGATATACACGAGAAATTATGACACCATCGGACATTTCATGGAAGAAATAAGAGACCGACCAAAACCTTGGACTTTACAAGATCAAAAATTGTCACCTAGACCCGGCCATTCCATCTCATTTTCAAGCTGATGATAAAGTGTGGAACGAGACTGGTTTGCGTTGTGGAGATACGATTCCTAATGCTGATACACGGGAAACTGACACTCGAAATAAATGTGTGTACGTGTCTAATATTCCTATGATTCCGGATTTTAACACGGGAATATGGCATCACATAAATGGGCAGAACATTTTTTTTTAAGAAACCACAAAATTACCATAGTCGATATCGGACCTGTGTATCGTCCTGACCTTAGTACAAAACTTAATGAAGTAAAAGATTCGTTTAACTTTTCGTACAGAAATGCTCCCGAGCTTGTAAGAATTGGCGAGAAAAAAATACCTTTAGCCCCATCATTATTCTAAAATTCTTCTGGGCGAATTTGAAAGTAGTGGAGGGTTGAACCTAGAAAGTTACTTAGTATCGCATGAAAAAGTTCCTGGTTCTGCGAAAAAGATCTGCAAAAATTCCTGGTCCCTCTTTCAAATATAAATTTGACGGGAGTTGATATCTACCCAAAAATCAACGGGAAAAAGTTGAACGGGGGTATCTACCTAGGCCAAACAAAATGGTTTTCTGTTCCAGATTTATTCGCGAAAATGCCGACGCCTTATACCGACACACAAAAGAAATGAAAAACGAAGACCCAAAGATTGATCCCAAGACGCTCTAAGCTGAAAGTTCAACGAAGAATGTCGCTAATAAACGAAAAAAAATTATCGATTCAGACTCTAAATAATGATGATTGATATAAGGTGTGAATGTGAGAGAGCAATATTAGTCTATTAATGTAGAATAAAATACCAATTCTTAGAGAATTCTTACTTTTAAATTATATCTGTAAATATAATGTTAGTATAATGTCTGAATTAACTGTCTATATAAATAGTAATGCGTAATAAATTAATAAAGCCCTGAATATAAATAAATTAATAACTAATAAATTATAAAAATAATAAATTAAATTACGAACAGATTGAACTCCACAAGATCAAAAATTTCCACGTGGACCCTGCAATTCCATCTCAGTTTCAAGCGGATGACAAAGTCTGGAATAAAACTGGATTACATCGAAGCCACACAATTCCAAACGTTGATACACGTAAAGCTGACACTCGAAGTGAATGTATGTATTTTTCGAATATAGTCCCTATGATACCGGACTTAAACACAGGAATATGGCGTCGAGTAGAAGAAATGGGCAGAACTTTTATAAGGAATCACAAAATCACGATAGTTGATACGGGGCCAGTTTATCATCCAGATCTGATTCCAAAAACCGGCGAAGTAAATGATCCGTTTAACTACCCGTACAGAAATAGCTCGGAGCTTAAAAGAATTAATGAAAAGCAAGTACCTTTAGCCTCGCATCATTTCAAAATCCTTCTGGGAGAATTCGAAAGCTGTGGGGGGTTAAACCTTGAATCGTATTTAGTACCACATGAAAATGTTAACGAAAATGAAGATCTACGAAAGTTTTTGGTTCCGCTTTTGCGTATAGAAGACTTGACAGGGATTGAGTTCTACCCAAAACTTAACGGGAAGAAACTAAAAAAGTTGAATGGGATGTGTTTACCTTGGCCTAACAAAATGACTTTCTGTTCTGCTTTTATCCGCGAAAATGCCAATACGTTATACAGACAAAAAAGAAGTTGAAAATGTGGACCCTAAGAATGAATCATAGAATCTGATTCCGATTAATGACCTGATCTAATGTGTTAATGTGTGAGGGCAATATAAGTCTAGATATCGATTCACGTCGAATTTCTCATTTTTACAAGTACCTATTCGTAAGTATGTATAACATTGATTAATTAGTGTCTACATTAACTGCTTAAATGCGTATTAATGCGTAATAAATGAGTAATCTTTTAAATTTCTTTAAATTTCTAAAAAATAGGGACTGGATTTTGGCGACCCAATATGCGGAAAAGTAAAAAGTTTTAAACATTTCGCCATTAACTTCAATTACGAGACAAAAGGCCCCCGATATACACGAGAAATTATGACACCTTCGGACATTTCATGGAAGAAATTAAATACCGACCAAAAAGTTGAACTTTACAAAATTAAAAATCTCCACGTAGACTCGGCCATCCCATCTCATTTTCAAGCTGATGATAAAGTGTGGAACAGGACTGGCTTGCATCGTGGACATACAATTCTGAATGTATGTACTTTTCTAATATCATTCCTATGATTCCGGATTTCAACACGGGAATTTGGCATCGCATCGAAGAAATGGGCAGCACGTTTATTAGAAACTACAAGATGACTGTAGTCGACACCGGACCGGTTTATCGCCCAGACCTTATTACAAAAATCGATGGAGTAAAAGATTCGTTTAATTTCCCGTATAGAAATACTTCCGAACTTAAAAGAATCGGCGAAAAACAAGTACCGTTAGCGTCTCATCATTTTAAAATTCTTTTGGGCGAATTTGAAAGTAGTGGAGGGTTAAATCTAGAAAGTTACTTGGTACCCCATGAAAAAGTTCCGGAGAATGAAAATCTGCGAAAATTCCTTGTTCCACTTTCACGCATAGAAGATTTAACGTGAATTGAATTCTACCCAGAAATCAACGGGAAAAAATTAAAAAAGTTAAACGGGGCCTATCTACCTTGGCCAAACAAAATGATTTTTTCTAATTTTATTCGCGAAAATATCGATACGTTATACAGACCTAAAAAAGGAGTTGAAAACGAGGAGCCAAATATTGATCCCAAGACGAATCAAATTGAAAGTTCCACAAAAAATTTCGGTAACAAACGAAGAAGAATTATCGATTCAGATTCTGAATAATGATGATTGATGTAAGGTGTGAATGTGTGAGGGCACTATTTTGTCTATTAATGTATCATAAAATACCAATTCTCGGAGAATTTTTTACTTTTACTATAATTACCTATTAGTAGCTGTAAAGAAAATGTTAAGTGTAATGTCTCAATTAGCTGTCTAAATAAATAGTAATGCGTAATTAATAAACCTGTCAAAGTCGTATGGAATCACCGGCGATTCAGTGACATTGATGTGCATGTATTGCAGAAAAAAAGATCTGCTGCTGAGATCCAGAAGTACAGAAGTATGACGAAATTGTGGAACTCCATCCGGCTGTGGAGAAAGCAGAATGAAATTAGAATATTTTCGTATCTCCTTATTCCATGAAATTACATTTTTACGCAGCAGGAGATGCACAATGAATGATTTCGTCGAACTAGTTTCAAAACTACACATATTTATATCTCATTTCTCTTTCACCTCGATTCTTAATTTTCTGGTAACTTCATCTCTAGCAATCTGCCCTATGAGTCTGATATTGATTTCGATTTCTCCTAGCACAGTAGCTACAATAGGCAGATGAACTTGCACACTGTCTTGAGCGCGAATCCTATAAAAGAGAAAAAAACAGATTAAAACATTCTCCATTTAATCTTGAGAATTCTATTTCCATTTTACCATATCAAATGCTGATGCTCGCCCTGTGATGTTCTAGGACCATAGGATTGAACGATTCCGTAGGACTCTACATGTATGAATTTGTACTTTGGCGAATTTGCTAATACGACCATGACTTCAATGTCTTTCAACATGTAATTGAACACAGTTACTCGTATTCCAACTTGCTCTCCTTGTCTGCAAACCTCTGGCATTTCAACATTCATGAAAAGTGGCCTAACTCCAGAATACTGCATGAAAAGATAGCAAAAATCAAATATTTAAAAGTATTCGTAACACAACCCAGATTTAGTTTTGTCATGAAATTTCATACAATAATCGGCTTTCGGAGAAGTCCAAATCCGCTGGTTGGACTAACTCCGATGGAAGATACCATCCAGAGAGCAGGTCTTTCTGGAACAGGAAGACTGAAAATACTGTACCCATGAGGGCCAATGTTGAGATCTTTCCACAACCAAACATTCTCGTATAGACGAAGCATTCGGTTAAAACGATGAAGTTTATAGTCTATTAGTTCCGTCTCGTTGAACCAGTTACCTACGATGTTTTTTAAAAAATTCAGCAATGTAAAACATAAATTAGCGAAACATGTATGTAAGGTAAGTATACAAAGTTGCATATATATTTCGTACAATTAGACTCATCAGTTCCATCGGCACAGTCTCTAAGACCGTCACAGCGACGCTCAATGAAATAGCATCCACCAGTAAGACAAGAATATTGTCCAGCGGTCTCATTGCAGTAATCTTGACGTCTCGGATAATGGAATATCACTGAACACAACCAAGCCCGAGTATCTGCATGGAACATGAGAAGAAGGCTTTTACTAGCATCATCATCACATTTTTCATTACAAGTCCCGAAAGGATTACTACTACATATCTGCTTTCATCATCACTTTCATCTTCTTACTCAAAAGTTCTATTTGCATCTATTCCGAAACTGTGCACTGGAAAGTACGCTATCTCATCGGGAAGACCTTCTCTCGAGATCCATCTGTGCATTAAAGTTCCATTGGAATCTTCATCGAATGTAATCATCTTGCTCAAAACCTATACAAAAAGAAAGTAATTCAGCCTTTTAATATTTACATGAGATACTAGGAAAGGGATTATTTTAGAAAAAGAAAGTTGTTAAGAAAAATTGTCATTCTAACTTTTCCTTAGAATTTCGTGGGGAGTCTAAAAATTGATGTACAAAAGATACACACTTACTTCGCCGTAAGATATATCATTTCCTGCTTGCATCGTGTAAAAAGCAGCATCCACTCCAGCGAGACCAACATACGCCCCAGGCTCTCCACGTATTATGACTTCTACAATGTTGTTTGTCTTCTCCTTCTTGTTGTTTATTTGCACAGTAAACTATAAATGTAAGCAACAGAGATAAAAAGTTCTTTTTTTAGATCCACACCTACTCAATTTTAATGAGAAATTTAAAGCAAAAAAATTCAATTTTGGAAAAAAAGGAAAGCGCATATTTAATTTTCCTGTGAAATATGTAGCATTTTAAAGGGCTTACATTATTGCGGGAGATCCCATTAACGGGGAAAGTTAATGAATCCGCAACCACATCTCCATATCGAGATATATGATAGACAACTATTGTCGCAGCAGGGGCCATTTGTGGGGCGACAGATATCGCGAAAGTTCTAATGGAAGCATCCATAATCTCCGACCCGCTGAGAAGAATAACACCCTTCGACATAATGAGGTACGAAAAGCGATCCATGTAAAAATTGGATCGCACGTGAAAGATGATGTACTCGCCAACCTAGAAAACATGAAACATAAAAACTGATAAAATGCAGTTAAGATGAGAGATAGTTGAGTGAGTGGGTTCTCATAAAAGATTGAGAACACAAAAAGAATACGAGATTTCCATAATGCGTTTTTTGTCCAAAAGGGAAATAAGTTTTTAACCTTGGGTGCATCAGTGGAAGACGTAACATGAATGTTACGGTTTTTGGGGGAGTAGTGAGCCACAGCTACCACCTCTGCCGTAGCACCCTCTTGATACTGATTAGTGTAGACAGCATAAAGTCGCAATGACTGAACTTCGTTCATAAGTTGTGATAACTGCCGCGATCTTTCAGGAACTAATGAAATGAGAAAAAGAAATGAGGCATATGAGTAAAAAGATTAAAAAAATGACAAAAAGATTGCTTATGAATTGAAGTTGAAGGGGAAAAAAGAGAAGAAATAGTTTTCCAATTTACCTCCCAACTCTTGCTTCAAATCAATTGTGACTTGCCATACGCCCGGTGAGCTACGGAGCATTTGAATATGCCTTGAATTTAACCTTCTTCGGCCTCCTCCTCGCATTATAACTTCCGGCTGGATTTCCAGATTACTTGTCAGCAAACGCTCAAATAACAAGGGTGATCCATCATGATGCGAGATAGTCAACTGCAAATAACATTATTGACAATGATTTCTTTCTTGCTCGACATGAGCCTACATGTCAATTTATTTCAAGTGCAAGAAGGGTGGATATAATCAACACGACATGGTAAACATCAAGAGAGAAAAAAATCCCACTAGCACGAGCTGGTAGATCAAAATAGAAGGGATGAGAATGGAGTGGAGAAGGAGAGCACTTTTTTTTTAATCAAAGGTAAATCATATTATCATTGCCCTAATCTTTTATGATTGTCTAAAGTTAAATACGTACAAGTTTCTCCCTATTTTTGATGAGTGATGAAAAAGTCACTACAATCAAAAATGACTTACGTAACATGTGAAGGGCATTTGAGGCTTGAAAACTTGCGGCGTGCCCCCCAAAAATTGTAAGCTCAGACTTGAATTGTAAATCCTTGCTTTGGAATATCCCGTCTCAACTTCATTCCAGTAATGGTCCCCTACTTCTGCTCTCACTTCCACTTCAATGTTGTCCAGAACTGTTACGCTCCGCTCAATCTCCCACATTGGGAACTGAAACTCGTAGTGTCCTTTGAACTGCGTGAGTGTAACAATCAAAAAAGCAATATATTTCATTTAATGATACCATCTCTTCACATTATTTCTACTTTAATGGCATTCCATTCGTATGTAATTATTAAAATCAATCTTTTCTCTACGGTGGATGTCGTTCGTTTATTCAAAAAATGATTTATACTATACAAGCTTAAACATAAGCGTGTGTGCGGATGCGGAGGCATGAACGGAATACGTAATGGAGCGTAGGCAGAGTAAGTAGAAAGCTGGAAAGATCTGAGCTTACCTCCGGCTCATAAATTGATAGCTTTGGATATTGGTCAAAAAGTAGCGAGCTTCTCAATGCTGGGTTTGGCCTTCCTGGCGTAATAATCGGGCGGATTATGGCAGTAATTGATAAATTTCCTCGTACTGGACCTCCATGAGTAAAGTTTGCCACCACTTCCCCTTTCAGTACTGCTTCCGTGTCGAATGCAAATGCTGGCATTGTTACATTGACCTGAGAGAGAGAAGAGTAAAATTATCAGAAACATGTATGCATTTTTAGGCAATAAAACACACGGACGGAGAAAGCGCTCGCACATGTCGTAGTATCTCACGCCCGGATAAAAATTACCCTTAATAAAAACAATCGCTGTCAACTTTTGCAATTAAATTAGTTGTATGCATGCATAAATGAATCAAAAAAATATCCTACCTCGAATCTCGGCTGGTAGTATTCCTCCACCAAAAACTGTTTTTCTTCAATTTGCTGTAGTGCCTGAACTCTAATAGTATAATTTCCGTAAATGGGTTGGTCCGCAAGCTGATATTTTAAACTTACAGCACCAAAATTGGACTGCATTTCATGTGAAAAAGGACAAAGAAAAAAACATTTGTGGTGATATGATAATGCTTTTATGTGAGCTTTACTGTTCCTTTTTCGCTTAGAAAGGCTGAATAAAATTAAACAATTTTATCTTTGTGAGTTTTTGTGGATGTAGTAATAAAATGCTCTTTACCGTTCTGGATAACCACCTTCGTACAACATTTCCTCTGGGATCGAGCATATACACGTCCACAGCATCATCGAATGCTTTCAAAGCAGTGTTTATGGGAATCGCACGGAACCGCACTGGATTTTTTTTGGAAAGGAAAAGAAAATGTATAAAATAAAGAATGATAAAACATATTTTAAAATAACGTTACCGTCCGTTTGGATTTCTTGTGACATTTATTATGACTGTTACTTCCCTTCTCCAACCATAAAACGAATTGTACATTGGAACATTTAGATTGAATCAGAATGCGTTTTAGGGCCTATTTATGGCCTTCTTTAAAATCAGAAACAGCTTGCTATATCGTAAAAAAATGGAAAACCAGAGAATTCAAACCTACTCTCACCGCACACATGAATAAAGTAAATGTAAGTATGTGCGTGGAGAGCTGTAGTGAGATAAATGTTCTCTTAAATGGATTTTATACTAACCTTTGAAAATACATTCTAATCTGAGACATTGCACGAGTCCATTTTTTTGTATTTTATTTTGAAGAAATGGAAGATAATATTCAGTCAGTCAATTAAATTCCGATTTTGAAAGGAGTTGACACTTGACATATGTTACAATAACGAGAATAATTTGTTCATTTTTATTTTCTATCCAAAAATAAATAATGAAGCTACTTATATGGCTTCCTTCCTTGAATTTACTTTTTGCGTTTGCTGTCGCATTTTAAAGCNTGCGTGGAGAGTTGTAGTGAGATAAATGTTCTCTTAAATGGATTTTATACTAACCTTTGAAAATACATTCTAATCTGAGACATTGCACGAGTCCATTTTTTTGTATTTTATTTTGAAAAAAAATGGAAGATAATATTCAGCCAGTCAATTAAATTTCGATTTTGAAACGAGTTGACACTTGACATATGTTACAATAACGAGAATAATTTGTTCATTTTTATTTTCTATCCAAAAATAAATAATGAAGCTACTTATATGGCTTCCTTCCTTGAATTTACTTTTTGCGTTTGGTGTCGCATTTTAAAGCAACAACCATTAATGTCTTCAGTCTTTTTCTGGTAACAGTAGGAAAAAATAAAAGTTTGTTGTTGCATTTCTTGCAGTGAACAAATTGTCAAAATGGATATCTAATGTTCAATGAACCATGTAGGAGGTAANTTTGAAAATACATTCTAATCTGAGACATTGCACGAGTCCATTTTTTTGTATTTTATTTTGAAGAAATGGAAGATAATATTCAGTCAGTCAATTAAATTCCGATTTTGAAAGGAGTTGACACTTGACATATGTTACAATAACGAGAATAATTTGTTCATTTTTATTTTCTATCCAAAAATAAATAATGAAGCTACTTATATGGCTTCCTTCCTTGAATTTACTTTTTGCGTTTGCTGTCGCATTTTAAAGCAACAACCATTAATGTCTTCAGTCTTTTTCTGGTAACAGTAGGAAAAAATAAAAGTTTGTTGTTGCATTTCTTGCAGTGAACAAATTGTCAAAATGGATATCTAATGTTCAATGAACCATGTAGGAGGTAAGTATAAATGCACAATATTTTTTTTTCTCTTATGGCAATATTTGTTACTCATCTCAGCCTATAATCTCCATCGATGCTGGTGCGAGGCACCTACAAACACATAAAGTTGGAGAAAACGAGAATTAGACAAAGACGCAAAGTACTTAACACTAGAAAATATATTATTACTTTCACGCTGGCACACACAAACAATTACCTACATAATGTCATAACTTTTCATTAGAAGCATGTCATTGTGACAAGTACATACTTTACCACTGCATTCCTTATTGCTCCTTCCTTCCTCCTTAAAGCTATTTTGAGGGAGGTAAGAAGGAGGAGGTTGAGATATTTTTAGAGCATTTCGTTCTTGTTTTTTTGCCTTACTCAATGTAATCCAGAGAAGAACAAAGAGACTTCTGTTATTTGCGTTTTATCATTATTACGTAACATAAAATCCAGAAGAAAAGTTGGAAAAAATGTCATCAGGACAAAAAATGTCTTTGTATTTGTGGAGCCATAAAAACATACATAATGGTCTCGTCTAGTATAATTATACGTTATATATAAAATATGCAACTCGTGCTGCAGGAATAATGGCCTTTTTCTTACCCGTATCATAAGTGTTTCTGGGATATTTGGTTGACATATTTTCGTGTCAGATCCGATATCAACCCCATTTCGGAGGAGGGAAGCTCGCACCTCAATCTCTTGTTGTTGAATTTGTCCTTGGAACAGGGTGACTGCTACTTTGTACACTTGCCCCGGTCGCACCATTTTGCTGGCGACGACGAAATAGCGTCTGCAAACAAAATTAAATTATGACGATAAATTGATTGCATCTCACTTATCCCATTTGTTTTGGAATTGAAACTGATGGGGCGAGAGAAAAAAAGCTGAATATGGATTAATCGATTAATTACGTCATTTAATATTAATCTCGAAGTGGTAATTTATGAGTATTAAAGAAAACTTTTTCCTTGTATGGTCAAGAGGCGACATAACATTCATTTTCATTTGTTTTTGAAAGCATTAGTTATATATCACAGAACAAAAACGCAGCTGTGGTCGGCTAATAATACGTTTGGAGTTGGACAACTGCTGGGAACATTAGGTGACTTTCCCAGTTCCAAAAAACAAAGTGAGCAGATGCTTGATTCAGGTTTTGAAGATTAAAGAAGGAAATCCTTCCCCATGAGCAAAAGCAATTTCTCACTTCATTCCATAAAATTACTGACCAAGACCAAAAAGTTGACAACCATGGACTGATGGACTTTTTTGAAACTCTCATAATACCAATATCATCATCGTCGCCGTACCTTCTGTTTATAATAGACCAATGAGTAATATGGACTTTTCATGGGATAAGAACAGAAACTCTTATTCATTTCTCCAACACCACCATCATCATCATCATAAAATGGAAAGTCTTGGTGGAACCGACTCATAAAAGGCAACGAGCAGAACAAGAACAATAGCAGACTCGTGGAACACCACCACCGAAGAATGGGAGTAAATGTTTAGAAGTTGAGATGAGACAGGAAACTAACTCCAGCAGGAGCATAGCAGCAAAGTTTCATTGTTACATGAAAATTCCTTCCTTGCTAGTTTTTCAAAACTCTTGGTCTAAAGCCTGTGTGCATCTTCTTAAACTCAAGTTCTTTTTTCATCGAATATTTGAGAACTACTAGCAGCTATTTCAATTTTCGTGAGAGGAAGTGCACTCACAAAACTTTGCATGCGTCTGGCTGCAGAATCCCTTGGAAATGTGCATAACGAGCAAAAAAGAAAAACTAGTGAGCAAAGGACTATTTACTTTTCGCTCTTCTTCAAACGGAACAACAGTAATAGGGTATCATCTTTTACCGACAACAAAGTTCGTGAACATTGGAATACAATAAAGAAGGAAATGAACCCGTTGGGTCGATATTTTCTCTCTAGTAAATAGAAAAAGATCCAACTTTTCCATGAAAATCGAATGTTTGAAGAAAGTGGGAAAAACGAAAGACGTAATATTCAATACATGGTTAATGGCTTAACACTTCTATTTTGCATTATATTTTTTCTTGAGACCAAGAGGTTCCAGCTTCGGATTTCTCCTTTTCTTTCACTTTATAGACATGTCTCACTCATGTCTCGCGAAAATTGCCAGATTATTTCTCCGATCCTTTCCATTCCATCAGAACAAGAAAGAGCAAACAAATGAGCGAAGGGAAAAAAATCACGCAGTAGTAGCGGCAGCGGTTTCGTTATAAAGTGGTAAATCGAAAGCACGACTTGTCTCGCAATAAAAAAAGGAGTGAGAAATCGTGTTCGAGAAGTGTGACATATTACTTCTTTCTTCCATTGTTCATTTCTGTTCATAGATAAAAAAAATACGCAAAAAGTATTTTATTTCACCAGATCTTTGTGAAAAAATGCTAGTAAAGCAGAAAAAGTGCTTTTGCGATAATAGGTACATGATTAGGGCGTTCATACAACCAAAAAAACTCGCCCTTTCCCTAAAGTTTGCGTTCAAAATGTCAAGACCACGACAAACACTTTGCCTGAGCATCAAATGATCCAATCCACTTAGGTATACACCATACTAGGCATGATTGAACAATGAAGTTTTCACTCAGGAAGAAAAAGTTATGTCAGAGTTATGGATTGAACCGGATGGTATAGAGATGTATGGATTTGATATTCAATATTTGCCCTGTCCAATACATGCAAAAATAAGAAACCGGGCAAAATGGAAAACTATGAAATGCCATTGGTACGCAAAACACATTCGCGTGTAAGATGTCTTTTATTCAATGAATGAACTGAACTACGATTCTCTGCTAAGATATGCAAAGAATTTACGAAAAAGTAAAAAAAAAGCTCGCAATCTTCCACTTGTTCATATGTCGTGTTGGTAGATTTTGAATGATGACGAATATTTTATTCATGGAAAGCATTCAGCCGCAGTGCAGACAAAGAATGGAGTAAGCCGAGTTGAGCCTCTCATGACGTATCTCCATTTCCTCAGAGAAATCATAACTAAAAGTAGAGTTCATCAAATGACTTGGCTTGAAAGGCTAAGCTTAAGTAATGGAAGCAACATAAGTATATTTTACATCGCTAATATTATCTCTCCTGCTGTACTTTATTGCGTACAAGTAATGGCCAAAACCAAACCCCGACCTGACCTACATTTCTAGAATTTATGCAAACATCTTTAAATGCTTGATCTGGGTTGGAATTATGAGGGATAACAAATAACGCAGAGATACAAGTGAAAGAAAGAGTTTGCAAAAAGTCAGCAATATTGCTCGACGTGACTAGATTCCCTAAGCCATGGCTCACTGAAAATGAAAGGGGATTTAAGACCGAAAATACTTGACAATAACTTGCTCAGATTCATGAGAAGAATCAACAAACTAATTAAGTTGATAAAATCTTTATAAATCATTATTTATAGAATTGATGATGGGAAAATTAACTTTTGTGGATTTACAAAAACTTTTTCGTTTAAAAAGACAAAAATATAAAAGGAAAAAGTAGAATGAATTTGCCTCATTTTCCAACTCCCACATAATCCCTCGGTAAATCTTTGAAAATCCTCCTCAACTCGCATTTTGCATCTGGCTTCAAGTAAAAATTTTTTGAGTGTCTTGAAGAAGATAAGGAGGAAAGCACTTACGGTTCTTTGATAAGAGTATTCCGAGTATTCTGCTGGTTAAAATTAAAGTTTGGCCCAACAACAGTATTTCCCGTGAATGGAAAATTTGAAGTTGACGGTGGTCTTTGATTATTATTCGTATTAAATGAGGTAAACCCTTGGTCTGGTATCCTTTGTCTGGGATCTTGATTGTTGATCCGGTTTCTATTCGGTGTAGTCGGCCCAAAACTTGAAAATGGATCTTGTGGTCTTGGATTTCTTCCAAATGGAAGATCCTGATCCCGGCCTGTGTTCTGACTACCCGGTTGGAAACGATTATTAAAAGGTCTGTCATCTCCCCCTCTGTCACGTGTGTTCCCTCTATCTCTATCCCTATTACTAAGAAAGTCGTTGTCGTTAGTACTTCCATCTTGATTTCTGACACGACCAGGAAGAACCCTGTCTCGATCAGGAATGCTGTTGTCTTGTCGATCCCGATCGTTTGATCTTTGTTCATCATCAATAGAGTTAAAGTCGGAGAAAGGTGGTCTCCGTTGAACTTGTGCTTGTGGTGATGGAACTGGACGAGTAGAGGTTTCCTCCTCTTTTGTCAATGGAGATCTTTGATTGTTCTGATTAATAATAGAAAGAAAATCTGGTACTTTGGAAGGAGACGTCGGAGGTGCGGGTTGAATGCTCCAGAAAGGTCTGTCATTGCTGCTGCTTCCTGCGTCTCTCTGTGATTGTACTTGCTGGGGATTTGATGAGTTTCCTGGAACTTGGCCAGAACACGTTCTGAACCAAAGGAGGGATAAGACTAGAAGTCTTACGGTGTGGTCAAGCCTCGGAAAAAAATTGGATTTCATCATGAAAACTGCTGCAACTTTATCTTCATCTGTACTGAAATCCCCTGTAAAAAAGAAACAACAGTAAAAATCATGAACATGTTACGAACAATGAAGATAAAAAAGTGAGCGGATTGTACGGCTGCACAGAATTCTTCCCTACAAAATATTTTCCCCTAGGATTCCAGTTTCTATATTCGTATTAAAATGATAATATGCTCTCATTTCATATGACTTGGTTTGGCTCCCTCGCTTTCTCCTGGGAACAAAATGTCAAGTACATAACTTTGAGAAAAGTTCTGATTCTTGATTGATGCGGTTAAACGGTAAGTGCGATATTGCAAGTCAAAGCGTCAACGAATCTCCTTAGGCTCATCAATCAATCTTTAGGCGCGTACAAAGACTAGCTCAATGCTAAGAAGTGTATCTGTGGCACAAACTCAAACTTTATCTCTCACATTTTTCATTATTCCTTCTCCCATTTTGACATCCCCCAAACATAGTTCTTCCAGAAGGAGTGAGGTTGAAGAGTCGGTACATTAAATTCTACGAACAACTACTACACGAGCTTTGGCTTTGGATTCAAGACAAGCGACACACTCCATTTACTTTTCTTAAGCTTCAAAAATGTTCGTTAACCCTATCTACCATATCATTCCACAACATTCAATTTATTGGTTTAGACAGCGTTTTCACTCCACTCACAAAGTTTAAGAATCATCTCTAGACTATATGACGTTTGATGCATCAACGTTCTTCCTTCTCACATTAGTGAAATATGAAATATGAAGCGGACCCTATGTTTCCCCGTCTTCATTTATTCGATTCCAGTATGCGATAAAACGGTGGTGGTGCATCGTTCATTCCATCTTCCATTTTACCAGCACATTCACATCCAACGTTCTTCGTAAAAAAGCGGAACATTTCCCCGTCAGCTCAAAAATCGAACAAATCTTAACGCATCAACCACATCTTTCCTCCATCGGTTTCTAGAGCATGAAAATTAACTAAAAGTGAGATGGCCATGAAATCTCATCATTTCACTCGTCTTCACTTCTTCTTTCTCATAAAAAGAACGAGATTTTTTATGCTAAGCGTTTGTTGTCGTAAAGTAATCACTTAAAAAAAGACGGAGAAAAATGTATTTTCCCTTTTTTTCTAGCTTTTCTCCTTAATCCGAAATAATATTCGAAGCAGATGACGTGAACGAACGTGCCATGAATAGTAATGTGGTTGCAATGTTGACTCAATTGATGATCCATCAAATATTTTATTACCAGTAATTTTCTTGGAAAAAAGTGTTTTTTAGGCTAAAGTCAACCTTAAGAGTACAAGTTTTAAGCGGAGGGCGAAAGTTGGAGGTATAAATACATTCGATTTGATACAATCCAGACAAAAAAAATGAGAAAAAACGCAGCAACACGCTACGCTACCGCTTTACTTGCAACACAACGTGTTCAATTTTGGTTGTTCTTGAATGAACATTGTTCCTCTGTTCCACAGACCAGAAACCTTCTGGTTGTACACACAAAACATGAACTGAATATTTTTTTCTACTTTCGATTTCACATAAATGAAATGACAGCATGCACTCTCTAATAGAATTAATGAATATTTCTCTTTTTCAAAGACTCTCCCCTTTCACGGTGCAAGTGCCATAATTGTACGAAATTAATCTAATACGAGAGGAACCTCCACTACTCACACTACTACTGCTACTACAGTAGAAGCCCGTTCTTTTCATGAATTTTTCTTCATTTTACTCTGAGACTAAGAATCTTTAAGCTGAATATCATATTACCACTCTTTTTTATCACTCATTTTTAAAATCCCTATTCCCATTCCAGACTGGGAAAAAGGAAACATAACACATTCAAGCCCCCATCTTTTTGTATCATTAAATCAAATGAATGAATGGAACTACGTTTACTATTCTTGTCGTCGCGANATGAATATTTCTCTTTTTCAAAGACTCTCCCCTTTCACGGTGCAAGTGCCATAATTGTACGAAATTAATCTAATACGAGAGGAACCTCCACTACTCACACTACTACTACAGTAGAAGCCCGTTCTTTTCATGAATTTTTCTGCATTTTATTCTGAGACTAAGAATCTTTAAGCTGAATATCATATTACCACTCTTTTTTATCACTCATTTTTAAAATCCCTATTCCCATTCCAGACTGGGAAAAAGGAAACATAACACATTCAAGCCCCCATCTTTTTGTATCATTAAATCAAATGAATGAATGGAACTACGTTTACTATTCTTGTCGTCGCGAAAATCAATGGGGCAGAGTAACTAGCATGGCTCTGTTCTGTCTGGTCTGGAGTAAGCNAGAGGAACCTCCACTACTCACACTACTACTGCTACTACAGTAGAAGCCCGTTCTTTTCATGAATTTTTCTTCATTTTACTCTGAGACTAAGAATCTTTAAGCTGAATATCATATTACCACTCTTTTTTATCACTCATTTTTAAAATCCCTATTCCCATTCCAGACTGGGAAAAAGGAAACATAACACATTCAAGCCCCCATCTTTTTGTATCATTAAATCAAATGAATGAATGGAACTACGTTTACTATTCTTGTCGTCGCGAAAATCAATGGGGCAGAGTAACTAGCATGGCTCTGTTCTGTCTGGTCTGGAGTAAGCTCGCGTCTGGAATGGGAAAACAGTAGTAATCGTGGATACAAAACAATTCCGTTCTGTTTGCTTTGAAACGACTCGCACCCGTCATGAGGAAATAAAAAAGTAAGTACGAGGACAAAGTAACTGGAAAGGAACGAATCAAAGAAAATAATTGTGTTGTGATGTGCTTCAACTTCACTAGTTTTTGCGGAACCATTATATGCGTGTACACAAAGGCTAAAAAGAGACGATGTTTCTTTTGATTGCATTAGAAAAAACAACATCTAGGGAAGCGTGCTGCAATCATTATTATTACAGCTTGATTCATTTTCACGCTTTGCCTAACAATAACCAAAAAATCCTAGAGAATACAAACAAAATGTTCCCATCCTATGTCAGCCATCCCACAAAAACAACCTTTGTTCTTTTGCTCAAGACGTGGAACCAGTGGGAGCAGTAAATGGATAAAAAAGGACAAAAAGACTTGTATTGAAGCTCAAAGCAAAGAAAGAATTAGGAATGAGAGAGAAAAAATTGTTTTTACTTCCAGTGGACTTAATGTGTGATGCACATCACTAAATTTTCTTCTATTTTAGGATTCAAACTTGTTAGAGGAAATAATTTTGTGTAAGTTTTTTCTTCTCCTGTGGAATTTGTCTTGTGGGACGCTTTCATTCATGCAGTTTACTATGCTCATTTGAAACTCAACCCATGACAAATGTAAATTCTCGTTTGATT